>JARDXD010001542.1:0-20738 GCA_029218145.1 Aphanocladium album
CCACCCTCCCACTCCCACTCCCACTCCCTCCCTTGGTACCTAATAATAAGTACCACGCTCCCACGCCTGCCGGTGCCTGGCGGTTCCCTGTTCCTGCTGTAGCCGCCCCCAACAAATATCGTCACCGACTTCTCCCATGACCTGGGTATGTCATCCCGTGTCATCTTTTTGCCACATCCTTTAATTTCCCACCGTCCATAGTTTCAAACAGAAGAATCCAGCAACCAGCACGTTTTCTTTTCTCTTTCAAATCACAAGCTGTCAAACTTTTTGACTTTTTCCCCGTCAGACTGAACCCTGCGTGCACCTTGCATTGCTGCCTCACCATTCCCCTCCTGCGCCCCGCCAATCCGCTTGTGACCACCTTTTGGTGCCCAACGCACGCCGCTCGTGATACAAAGACGCTTCCTCTCGCTGATTTTTTGATCCTTCTTCTTCATCCCACACTCGAATCTTGCAAAAACAGCTTTCTTGCATCTCACTTCGTTTTTCCCGCCTCTCCTTGCTTCTCGTAGACTTTGACCGCGGCGACATCGCTTGCCACGTCTTGCTGTGCCCTCCCCGCCCGCGGAACCCTATTCACTTTTTGTGCCACCTGTGATCAAGCTACCGGCGATTCCGATTCTCCCGACTGTTTGCCTTTTTTGATACTCGTGAATCAGAAAGAAACACCCATGGAGGTACATTGCCACGGTGCGCTCCTGCAACAACCAGCGGCTAACCACCAGTGCCTAGACCATGACGCCTACCCAGGCTCACATGCAGAGCAACATGCAAGTTCCCGACGAGCTGCTCGCCCTCTTCTCGCGTAACCTCACATTCAACCCCGAGCTCCAGGCTGCCATGGCAAACGAGCAAGCGCAACAGCAACAGCAGCAGCAGCAGCAGCTACAGCAGCAGGCTGCCCCCGCTCCCTCGCAGCCCGTGTACTCGGCCTCGCAGCACTACACCCACTCATACCACATCTTGAAGCCTCGCAGCCAAGATGTCGAGGAGGAAGCCCACCAGGCTTTCCAGAGACCTTCTTCGGCGCCGCTCGAGAACGACGCTGCTCAAGCGGAGGCTCTTCTTCGCAGCCACGGCGTGGAGCCCTCCCTTCTAACACCCTCTCAGCTCCAGCTCTTCAAGACGGCCGACGACGGCCAGAAGCTTCGCTTGCTGGAGCTCTGGAGCATCTGCCCTCCCAACGGCGCCCAGAACATTCCCGCGCTCGCGTGGAGCAGCACATCCCTGGAGCAGGAGGAGCACCTCGCCCGCGTTCGCTACCAGCGCGAGCAGCAGATGAACACCGCCATGGAGGAGCCGCCCATGGAGCAGATCGCCACCGGACAGTGGACGCAGCCCGCCGAACCCGAGCCCTACATGACCTCTGGCTACGAGGAGCTCATGCGCCGCGAAAACGAGCGCAACGCCGACAAGCGTGCCGCCAACGCCTACTGCCACTTTGGCGGTGCGGCTTCTTACAACAAGGCCATGGACCCCATCTATCTCGGCCCCGACTTTGTCCGCGAGCAGCAGCAGATGGAGATGGCTTCGCAATACGGTGCTTTCGAGCAGTTCCGCGGTGCCGACACCATGGACGTCATCATGTAACGCAACGATCCCTCTTCTCTATTCCTTCTTCTTTTCTCTTTTTCTTTTGTTATAATGACAACCTTGGCCAATGGCCTGGCTTTGCAACGACAAGATACGAAAGCCGCAGATACCCATATAGATACGCTTACTTTTGGCAAATGCTTTGGCAGTGGAGGACGATAATGGCAGCACGGACAGACGAGACTGTGTGAACTCTTGTGTTTTTGAAGTTTTTGACGGACAAAGATTGAACGGGGACCTATAAGGAGATACCCTTCCATTGCTTATTTTACTGCTGTATTGCTTCATTTTCCTGTTGCCTTTTTCTGTACCGGTGATTTCATAGAGCTAACTTGCGCTTAGTAGTGTAGTTTGTCTCGCACTTAGAGGTACGTCAATACCCTTCACATTTCAAATTTCCATGCATGCCCCATCTGTGAAGAAACTCGAGTAATCCATCATTCCTCATTACGATATACCCTCAATTTTCCTGAACATTAAGTTTTACGTGACAAAAAATAGATATATTATTACTTTTTCAATACGCCCTCACATTTTCACACACAATATTCCGTGACAAAGAGTAATATATTATTCTTCACATGCCGTATCGTCATTCTAATTTTCAAGCGCTGGTGTATCATCTATATAAAGCCCGAAATGTGCCATTAAATGCATTAAATGCCCGTCTCCGCCAGCTTCTTGGCCAGATCGTCGACGTTTTTGTCCTCGAGCTGCACCGTCGGCTCCTCCTGCGCCTCCTCGGCCTCCTTGACGAGCTTCTCGGCACGCTCCTCGGGGGTCACGTCCTCGTCTTCGTCCTCGTCTTCGTCCTCCTCGTCGCTGTCGATGCCCTCGAGCTCGTCCAGCTCGTCCACGCCCCACTCGTCCTCGTTGATCACGTCGCCGCCCACGGCCTCCTTGCGCTCGTCGAGAAGCTCCTGCAGGACGGCGACGCTCTCGTCGTCCTCCTCAAATTTATTGCCGTTGAGCTCGATGCGCTTCAGCGCGGGCAGCTTCTTGGCGGCGTCGGCGAAGCCTTTGACGCCGGGCGGGGTGATGTCGTTGAACTGCAGACGGATCGTCTCCAGCTTGGCGTTCCTGCCCTGGGCGAGCGCGCCGGCGACCAGCACGCTGCCCTTGCCGCCGAGCAGGCAGTCGCCGACGGCGAGCTCGCGGAGCGACGCCCAGCTGGGGGCGACGGCGGCCAGGGCCTTGGAGCCCCGGAGGGTGAATGTGTTGTCCTGGAGGTCGAGGACCTCGAGGTCGGCGGTGTGCTTGAGGCCCTCGCTGATGAGGTGGCTGATGCCCTCCTGGCGGATGCCGTTCTGCACCATCTTGATCACCCGGATCTTGTTGTGCAGGCTATACGTCTTGGCCCACGCCGTCATGGAGCCGTTCTCCAGACGGTTGCGGCCACAGATGACCGTCTCGAGGTCGGGCACCGTCTTGCCCTCCTTGCGGGCGGCCTCCTTCTTGGCGTGCAGCTCTGAGAGCGCATCGGCAATCAGGATGCCGGCGTGCGGGCCGAGACCGTTGTTGTTGAGGTAGAGGTGCTGGAGCGGCACGTGGGCGGCGAGGAAGGCGACGAGGGGGGCCTGCGTGTTGAGGCCAAAGGCGTTGTCGTTGACGTTGATCGTGTGAAGGTTCGGCAGGTTGAGGATCGAGGTAAGGAGGTGGGATAGGGCGTCGGGAATTTCGGAGAGGAGGCGAGCGGTGAAGATGTCGGCGAGGTTGGCAACCTGCAGGAAAAGATTAGTCTTGCTCTGGATGTGTCGATCTTTGGAGTGCATACCTTCAAGTTCTTCTTGGTGGCGAGAACCTCACCGAGGACCTTGCAGGCCTCAATACCCAAACTGTTGCCCAGCAGGTGCACCTCCTCGACATCATTTGCACGGAGGTCTGCGATGTGAGGCTCGACGTCTTCGGCGGTGGTCAACTTGAGACCCTTGCCCTCGAGGGAAAACATTTTCTTTGAGTCGGACATTTTGTGAAAAAATTATATAAAAACCAAGCTGCACGAGTTGCACAAGGCAGGAAGAGAAGCCGTGGAAAAAGATATCCCAAAGCTTTTGTGGCTCGTGGTTGGGTTTGGCGGGGGAGGGGCAGCAACCGCAAAGACTGCAGCTTTATGACCTCAGCCACAGACACCAGATAGACTACCATCTCCAGGGGCAGCGCGAAATTATGGCGGGTCTGTTGGTGTGGCTTGGGCCGCTGCAGAGGGCTGCAGTTGTGGCCTAGGCGGTCAGGCAGCTCATGCGCAAGGCAAGCTAGCTACTTACAGTGGGCTGGTGCCGCTGCAGAGGGCTGCAGTTGTGGCCTAGGCGGTCAGGCAGCTCATGCGCAAGGCAAGCTAGCTACTTACAGTGGGCTGGTGCAGTAATAAGCTGGTAATACAGCGCTCCTGGCCACTAGCAGCTTTCCTGCCCGGTGGAGCCTCACCTCTGGTGCGAGAGTTCCCGACACGTGACCTGAGCCAATCAGCGTCGGCCCATTTCGGAAACGCTGGATTTTCTCGAGGCTCATGATCCTCTCCTGCTGAGCCCTTTCGACGTTTCCCGACCCCCGAGACCGAATTCCCTTCCACCACCACGACCCGATCGCGGTTCCTCTTGCGGCTACGATCCAACTTGCCAATTATGCTGGCGAGATCTTGCTTCCGCGCCCCGCGCGCCCTCAATGGGCTGCGCAATGGCGCCGTCAACGTCACCAAGGTACGGATTACCTCGAGCACACCTCTCCCAAACAGCTGGGCCGTTCCAGCTTCGCCCATTGCCGAGGGACCAACCACACCTCGCCAATGCATCGAATTCATCCCCTCGAGCCAATCTTCGGTCAATTGTAATGCAATTGGGTTGCTAATGTCTTTTTTCCTCTTTTCTAGCGTGCTGCTTCCACCAGCGCTGGTGCCGGCGAAGCCTCCGCCAGCCGTCCCAACGTGTCCGCCATTGCCTCGACCACCCTCGCCGTCGGCTCCATTGCCTGGTACTATCACCTCTACGGACCCGTGGCCCACGCCATGACTCCCGCCGAGGAAGGGTACGTGATTTCTCCCGATTCGACGACGCTCCGACTGCCCAGCTCGCCTCGGTTATCCTGTGCGGCATAAACCGCCAGGCCGATTTATTATCGAGACAAAGGATCCCTTTTGGCTAACCTCGACGACAGTCTGCACCCTACCAAGTACCCTTGGGTCCACGAGCAGTGGTTCAAGACCTTTGACCACCAGGCGTAAGATATCCCCGGCACCGCGCCATCCGCTGACCGTGCTGACCTCCGTAAACAGCCTTCGCCGTGGCTTCCAGGTCTACCAGGAGGTTTGCGCTTCCTGCCACTCCCTGAGCCGTGTTCCTTACCGCTCTCTTGTCGGCACCATCCTCACCGTCGACGAGGCCAAGGCTCTCGCCGAAGAGAACGAATACCCCGACGAGCCCAATGAGCAGGGCGACATTGAGATGCGCCCTGGTAAGCTCGCCGACTACATTCCTTCGCCCTACAAGAACGATGAGGCTGCCCGTTTCGCCAACAACGGTGCCCTCCCTCCCGATCTGAGCCTGATTATCAAGGGTCGCCACGGTGGCTGCAACTACATCTTTTCTCTCCTCACCGGCTACCCTGAGGAGGTTCCCGCCGGTGCCCACGTCGCCGAGGGCATGAACTTCAACCCCTACTTCCCCGGCACCGGTATCGCCATGGCCCGTGTCCTCTACGACGGTCTCGTCGAGTACGAGGACGGCACCCCTGCCTCCACCTCGCAGATGGCCAAGGACGTTGTCGAGTTCCTCAACTGGGCCGCCGAACCCGAAATGGACGAACGCAAGAAGATGGGCATGAAGGTTCTGGTTGTCACTGCCTCCCTGTGGGCCATCAGTGTCTGGGTCAAGCGCTACAAGTGGGCTTACCTCAAGTCGAGAAAGCTCGCCTACGACCCCCCCGCCGAGACCAAGGTCCGCCGATAAAAGAGTCGCGCTACATAATTGAGCGTCGTTTGTATTACTAGTCGCCCCGCTAGAGCATGTTTTTCTGGGTGGAGGCGGGTAGAAAATAGTTGGGACAGTGATGGGAAACCAGGAGCTGAGGCTTAGAGTGTAAATCAGATGAACCATTTCAATATTCACTTTGTCGTTCTTACTGTGGCGCAAGCCCTCCAAACTCTGCTCGTGCTGACATTGTCGACGCTAGCTTCTTGCTGTTCTCGTAATCTGAACTTTTTTTCTATTCCCATCTTTGCTGGTTTTAGTCATTTCGCCTCTACAGTTTTTGGTTGACTTGACATTTGGTTGTTTTCATATTCCTGGCATCCACTCTATTGTTGATATTCATATCTTCACTGTTGATACTCTTTCAATGACCGCTATTTCTTTTATATCGTCACTGTCGTCACTGTCGTCACTGTCGTCACTGTCGTCACTGTCGTCACTGTCGTCACTGTCGTTACTGCCGTTATTGTCACTGTCGTCGATATCCTGCATATTTTCGCTATTGTTGACATCCTTTATATCTGCATTATTGACGATATCCTTCATTTTCGCCATATATATTCTTCAGCTAGAAATTTCTCCAGTCAAGACCCTTGTCAAGAAGATATCAAAGTTGCTAGACAAGGTCAGCATGAGCTCCGCGCCTGGTATGATTTTGGCGGCGAAGGGCCCATTAGGTCCGTGAATTGGAGAGCCATGGTGCAAGAGCAGCGAGTTGAAACGTGTCAAAACCAGACTACCAAGGAGGAGAACAATGTCACACACACAGCGGGAGCCGTTCGCGGTCGATATGAGCTGTGTTCAGAGAAAGTCATGGCCACGAATAGCTACAAATCAGATTGTAGCATAGTAAAGAAGTTGTATCTTGAAAATAAACAAGCTTGCTCTTAACACCATAGTCCCCGGTATAATTCTTATTGTTACTATTTTCCTCGTTAATCTAGTCATTCTAATGGGTTTCATCATTATCATCGATTTCAAGTGAGGCCATCGCCAGCATTTGCAGTGTTGCAGCTTTGTCCGTCCCTCGTCCTGTTCGATCAAGTAGCTTTTGCTATAAGGTCTGGGATATAAAAGTTCGTCGAGCACGAGTGTAATGGCCTAGTTGACAAATGTGCCTCCCTTAATAGATCTGACACTTATCACGGCTTCTAGCTTAAATCTTTGGGTTGGGTGCTATACGGCTGATACGACCACCACGTGACGCCGAGGCGCAGTAGTTGCCTTTCAAAGCTGAAGGAGATTCTCGAAAGCAGTTTGCCATCCGCCGAAAATCTTGAGCATTTTTTATTTGCCCCGTGCTAGTCTTGATGATAGATACTTCAGCTCAAGCCGTTTTCATTTAATAGAGCGCAACCATCCTGGCGCGAATAGCCATCCCGCACTATGGATCCGCTATCTATCGGAGCGGACTCTGCTGCTTTGCGAACGCAATGCGAGATTGTAGGTGTCAGGGACTCCTCAAAATTGGGTGGGTGCTGACAACATATAGCTTGTCGCATTCACCAGAACACTCCTCACGCACGGGGTTCGAGATTCCTACCGCACGCTACCACAGCTTGACAAGGATGTCGGGCGCATTTGGGTTGTACTATCGGCAATTAACCTTTTCTGGTGTTCATTCGGTTCGGCACTGATGGAAGACTCTATCAGTGACTGGCACACCATTCACAACATCTTAATGGGTACTAAGCTAGCAGTCCAGGGTCTACTCGCTGAGATCGAGCCAGTCGTGCGAGCTGGGGACGGGGGCCAGCTGAAAAGACTCTTCTCTCAGAACTGGGCGATGGGCAAGCATTCAACAGCCATGGCAACGTACGGAGCAAGAGTGAACCGCCATTTGGCCGGCTTGGAAGTCGGACTTACAATGATTAGGCTGTTCGTTTAGAGCTATGGGCACGCTATTACTTACGCTAATGTGTCGCAGAGTTATGGAACATCGAGAGGGTAAACCTGTGGATCAAAGCCTGGAGTTGGCAAACTTACAAAACAACATGCGAATACTCGAAAGCGCTGCCCAGTCAGCCAAGAAACCGTTCCTTCCGACCGCAAAGGAAAACAATGAACATCAGCTTGAATACATCTGCAGTCAGCACCTATTAGGGGCAGCCAAAACACTTGTATCCCATTACTCTAGAACGGAGATACAGCAGCAGAAACAAGATGCCCCAGTTCCAGAATTACCTTTCCCGGAAGCAGCGCCACTTCATCTCGCCGCTCGTGCTGCCAACTTGGCTGAGGTCAAGCGGCTTATTGCGTCTGGGGCAGCCGTCTCTGTTAGGTGCAATAATGGCCAAACTCCTGTGTATGCAGCTGTTCTTTCAGGCGACACGGCTGTTGCGGATTATATCATCCAACAAGGCGGAGATTTCAAGACGACAACTATAGAGGGGTGGGCACCGCTGCATGCCGCGGCGGCCGATGGCCATGTGAACTTGGTCAAGTTGTTATTATCGCATGGTGCTGACCCGTGCCTCCTCAACGGGTGTGGGCAAAGCCCAGTTTACGTCGCAGCCGCTAACGGTCATCTCGAAGCACTTCAAACTCTTGTCGAAAACGGTGTCAGCAGCTCTGACTCTACTGACCCCAAGCACTGGACACCACTCAATGCGGCTGTCTTTAATGGCCACTTGACCATTGTCCAGTATCTTCTTTCTCAAGGGGCAGACCCGAATATTCCCCAAGAGGAAGGTTGGACGCCGCTCCATTATGCCAGTCACAAGGGCGACGCAGAATTAATACAGATGCTGGTACAGGCGGGCGCAGATTCAACGGTCAAGAGCAAGAATGGCCAAACACCTACGGATCTGGCCGACTTGAGGAGATGCCGGGCTATTATGCAAGACGCACTTGACAACGGACTAAAATGAGAAATACAGCATCATCACTTTTCTTATAACGACAGCGCGACCCTTTGACAAATACCACCGTGGTCCAATAAAATACAGGAAATCCCTGGAAACAAAATATCAACTCACAATTTCTGAACTCTTTCATTCAACTAGCAAGTAACAGCATAGTCAATTAGCTAAGGGTCGCGTGGCGCAGGCAGCCAGTCGCAACAGCGAGACCGATATCGAGACCGACAGCGACACCTCGCTTAGAGTTTTATTCCACAACCACGTGTATACCTGCCTAACTGGGATTGTACGAACAAAGATTGAGGCCTTGGATAAACATCACACGGAAATATTTCGCTCTTTTACGTCAACATTGTTAAATTATAGTCAGCCCCGGTATTTGCTGCACCTTGACTGGCTGCTCATTGTTAGGTTGCAAGACTCTGCAACGTACAGCCCCAATACTGCAGCGACCTTCCTAATTAAGCAGACAATAAATGATAATCACCTGCTGCTTTTGCGTCTTAAAAGGCCGTCTAGTGCAAAAAAAAGAACCGCTTTAAATGTCAGAGTAGCCCTGTCAAGTGTTTTGCTCATGTAAATATAAATAAACGAACTATCCGTCACTTTGTAAAGCTGTTGTGGATCATTCAAAATCTCGCGATGCATCGACTCATCAATTCTCTTGTTGCCGGATGGGCCATCATCGCCCCGTCGGCGGCACTAGGATCGCGTGGCGAGCCACTTAGGCCCGCACCTCAAGCCATCTACGATGCTGATTTTTGTTATGGTTTTTATCCAGTGGGAGGAATTTGCCCAATTGAAGCCTTCACCTTTGATCAGCTCCTCGATCATGACAATCCCTCGCTCGGGACCTTCAAGCAGCGTTACTGGACGAACGCTGAATTCTACGCAGGTCCAGGAGCCCCTGTTGTGCTATCCGGCCCGGGTGAGGAGGCGGCGTCCGTCTGGTACACGACAAACCAGACTCTCGACGGTACGTTCGCCCAAGAACTCAAGGGCGCCGTTATTGTACTTGAGCACCGCTACTGGGGCGAGAGTTCACCGTTCGACAAGATGACGACTAAGAATATGCGTTACCTCACTCTTGACAATGCTATGCGCGACATTGTCTACTTCGCTCGGAACGTCAAGCTCTCTTTCGACCCGGAGGGATCATCACACCCAGACAAGGCTCCGTGGGTGTATAGCGGTGGCTCCTATCCTGGTGCCCTCGCTGCGTGGATCAATAAGCTATACCCAGGCACATTTTGGGCATATCATGCCGTGTCGGCTGTTGTTCAACCCATTGCGGACTACTGGCAGTATTATGTGCCGATCGAGGCAGCAATGCCACGCAACTGCAGCAAGGACCTGAAACTTGCAATCAACCACGTCGACGAAATCCTATCTTCTGGCAATCAAACTCGCAGGAACAAATTAAAGGCCAAGTTTGGGCTGCCCGGCCTTGAAGACGATGATTTTGGATGGGCCCTAGCTGACGGCCTGCAAAGCTGGCAAAGCACCCAATTTAATACCGCCCCAGCCAACATCACGCTGTTCAACATGTGCGATTATATCGAGGGCGTCGGCGGCAAAGACAAAGGAGTGAGGGAGTTGCCTGGCCCCGATGGTGTAGGCTCATGCAAGGCCTTTGCCGGTCTCGCAAAGTGGTTCCGCGAGGTTCGCGTTCCTGGAGGCTGTCAGGGCATTAAGTACTGGAAAAATGATTCCAAGACGATTGCATGCTGGGACTCGCACAATATGGACAGCCCATTCTACACTGATCGTAGCGTCGGGAACCAGTGGAATATACAATGGCAGTGGATGTTGTGCAATGAACCGCAAGTTACCATCCTTCTCCTCTTTTCAAGTCCAGCACTAACCGAATCCCAGTTTTCAACAATGGCAAGCCTCTGCTCCCGGGGATACGGGGCTTGTTTCGCGCCATGTGACCATGAAATCGCTGCGAGACCAGTGCGATCGCTTCTTCCCGGACGAGGATGGATACAGCTATGGTCTGAAGCGCGGCCGTACCACTGAGGACATTGTTCGACGCACAGGTGGCTGGGACAATGTCAACACCACGCGACTCGTGTATGTCAACGGCGAACATGACCCATGGCTGCCAGAAACAGTGTCCTCGACTTTTCGACCTGGGGGCCCTCTCAAGTCAACACCCGAGGTGCCTGTTTTTGTAGTGCCAAAAGCCGCACATTGCCCTGATCTTGTCATGGAGAATACCCTCGCCAACGAGGAGCTGCATGAAATTACGCAAAATGTTATTGCCATAATCAGCAACTGGGTGAAGGATTTCTATCGAGAAAAGAGTATTTCGCAGCCGGGATTTTGATTTCTTTTTGAATATACACCACCACCAAAGCATCCTTATGAATGGGACGCTGAAGCCCAATCTGCTCAAAAGCTAGCGAAAAAATGCGCAGAAAATTGCATGTTTAGAGATGAGAAAAGAATACAGCAGAAAAATAATTTACGAGTAGCATCAATTGACGATTGCAGAGGGCCGAGCCTGACCGTGCGATGTGACCGTGCGCCGCTAGCACAGTGCACTGTGCTTGACAGTTAGCAGCCCGGGGAAAGTGGCGAACTCCGACTCCACGGTGTCAACCGCCAACCAGCATCTCGAATTCTTGTCCAGGCCCCCCAAGATTGCGCCGCCCGGAGGCAAATAATCTCCATTCCGCTGAAGATGCGTGAGACTACTTAGAATCGACACAAAGAGCTCGTTTTAGAGTGCAGAGTAACCTTTTTTCGCCACAAACCTCATCATCGGAATCTGCCGACGGCCAGGCGTATCAGCACAGGGTTTAACCAACATCGCCCCGCGGTTCTTTTCCATGTCTTTCGCTTTCTACATTTTTTGACGCAATCATGGATTCTGAGACATGCGGATACAATGAAACGATTGAGCAAATCAGAGATGCTCAATACCCGATGCTCAAGGGTAAGACCTCTCCAACTACTTCTTGGTGACATGCTTATATTGGCAGATTCAATATACCTTGACCATGCGGGAGCAACTGTGCCATCAAAGGCGTTGATGGATGCTTTTGCATCAGAATTGACATCAGTGCTTTATGGCAATCCACACTCAGGATCGCTTCCGTCGCAGCTCTCCACGGACCAAGTCGACGATGTTAGACTACGTCTACTGGAGTTTTTCAACGCCGACCCGGATGAGTATGACCTTGTATTTGTTGCCAATGCTACTGCAGGCGTCAAGCTGGTGCTTGATGGCTTGCGAAGCACCCCAGGCGGCTTCAACTACGCCTACCATCAAGCATGCCACACGAGTCTTGTCGGCGGACGAGAAGAGGCAAGCCACAGCATATGCATAAACGACGAGCAAGTCAACAACTGGATCACGGGTTGCAGTCCGTTTGAAGACAGGGATGCGACTCCGCTTTTTTCTTATACGGCGCAATCTCACATGGACGGTCGGCGATATCCCATGTCGTGGACCAGAGACATCAAAGCAGCACAGCGCACATATACCCTCTTGGATGCTGCATCATTTGGGGCGACATCTCAGATTGACATGTCTCACCCTGAATTTGCAGCCGATTTTGTTGTTTTGAGTTTGTATAAAATATTTGGCTTCCCAGACCTGGGTGTTTTACTTGTCCGCAAGTCAGCGGAGCATCTGTTTGATCAGCGGAAGTATTTTGGCGGAGGTACTGTCGACATGGTTGTCGTCGGCAAAGAACGTTGGCATGCGCGGAAGACCACCTTCCTGCACGAACGCTTGGAAGATGGCACGCTACCATTTCACAACATTATCGCGGCAGGAATCGCGCTAAAAACCCACGCCTCATTATTTGGATCGATGGATCAAGTTTCAAGACATACCGCATATTTGACGCACCGCTTACATAGTGGACTCGGGAAACTGCGACACGGTAATGGCAGACCCGTCTGCACACTATACTCGCCCAGCCCAGAATCGCAATCCACAGGCCCAGTCGTTTCTTTCAACATCAGAAACAGCCTAGGTGCTTGGGTAACTCTCAGCGAGTTCGAAAAGCTCGCCATCGTCAACAAGATTCACGTTCGGACAGGAGGTGTCTGCAGCCCCGGAGGCATCGCTGCAGCACTCGATCTGCAGCCCTGGGAGATGAGGAAGAACTTTTCGGCGGGCTTTCGCTGCGGAATGGACAATGATATCATGAACGGCAAGCCTGTGGGTGTTATTCGAGCAAGCCTCGCGGCTATGAGCGTCAAAGCCGATGTCGATAGATTCTTGGATTTTATTCGCGAGTTCTTTGTCGAGGTCGACATCCCTCAACTACCGGATCTATCAGTGTCGGCTTCTTTGATCGGCAAACCATCACTACGCGTCAAAGCTATTACAGTGTATCCGATCAAGAGCTGCGGCGGGTTTACCATACCTCCAGGGATGGACTGGACCATACGACCGGAAGGCCTTGCTTGGGACAGAGAGTGGTGTCTCTTACACAAAGGCTCAGGACAGGCATTAAGTCAGAAACGGTATCCGCGAATGGCTCTTTTACGACCGACTCTCGACTTTGAAGCTGGTGTCTTGCGCATCGCCTACAAAGATAGTTTGAAGTCGGCTACTGTACCATTATCAGCAGATCCGTCGCATCTTGAGACGAATATTCGCCAGACCAAGTCGAGAGTATGTGGCGAAGAAATTACTGCGCAAATGTACAAATCCGCGGAGCTCAACAGTTTCTTTTCCGACGCACTCGGAATACCATGCGTTCTCGCCAGATTTCCTCCAGGTGGTCGAGGGCTCGGGAGCCGTCTAAATAAAGCCAAAATGCAGAAGCATCAACAAGCGGAAGAAGTCGAACGACCGATGCCTGGGTCTTTCCCAGACGACATGCCATCGCCCCCGGATTCCGATTCAGAGCAGTCAAAAGTCGAAACGAAAATTTTGCTGTCTAACGAAAGTCCGATTCTCATGGTACATTCGGCCAGCCTCAACGCGCTAAACGAAGCCATCGCGCAGCACGGCGGTCCGCCTGCCACGACGTCCGCCTTTAGAGCCAACATTGTCCTGGAAGGGCTAGAGGATAATGAGGACATGGATGAACAGCCGGCGTACTCCGAAGACTCGTGGCGTAAGGTTCGCATCGGAAATCAAGTATTCTCACTCCTGGGCGCGTGTAGACGTTGCCAGATGGTCTGTGTTGATCAAGAAACTGGGGAGCGGAGGCAAGAGCCGTTGGCTACGCTGTCCAAGACGAGGCGTTTCAATGGGAAGATTTTTTTTGGAGCACATATGAAGCACGACGAAATGGGTGGCTCGTCAGAAGAAAATCAGCACCCCACAATCCGCGTCGGCGAGCGTGTGGTTGTAGATGGATGACCTCAACATTGTATACTACAGCGGTTATGTAACAGTGATATATTTTGAGCAGTGGGTATATAACATGAACCTTGCGGCTGCCAGCCGCCGTCATTCAGAATAATTTAATACCTGAAAATGTTAGCGATGAACGTGATCCATTGTGTGGTTCACTTACGAGAACGCCTCCTTGTGGAGGTAAAGCTCGGTGGCGCCAGGTCGACCCTGAGCAATACGCAGCTGTGCCTCTGCTGCCGCAGCCCCTACATCATACACCATACTTGATGGGCCGCAAACTGCCACGCCTACAGTGGCGTCATGCTTCGATGCCAGGCGACCGACTGCAGCCCTGGTGTCTGGGCGTCCACGTGAGAAGCATACGCCAAACAGTGATGCAATGGTGCTTGAGCCATCTGCATGTCGTACATCCCTCCTTGCCGATTTTTTCTCCTCGTCCCCAGACGAGGAAGAGGATCCAGAGCTGCTGATGATGCTTTGATCGTGCGTTTCGCAAAATGACACCGTCACGCCTGGGAGCTCCGTCTTGCCCTGCAGCGACTGGCGCTCGGCAAGTCGCTGCAGCTCTTCCATATACCAGATGCGCATTTCCGGATCGCGCGTCGCCAAGACGACCTCTAGATGACGCTCACCGCCGAGAGTCTCGCCTGCACGCAGCCACGACTCGATCAGCGCCAGCGTGAAGCCGCAGCCCGAGCCACCCGCCACGAGCAGCGTGTGGTCAAAGCCCTGGTACCATCTCGTGGGCATGCCGCCGTATGGGCCCTCGAGCATCACGGAAACGCTCCTGTTTGGCTGTTTCGTGGCCAGCGCAGCCAGTCGTCCTGTGAGACCGTCTCGCGGCTGCACGAAAAACACCATTTCGCCCCCGCAGTTCGTCTTCTGGTCGCGGTTGGGGAGCGAGCAGATGGTCAGCGGGTGGGCCGTCAGCGAGTGCGCGCCAGAGGTGATGAAGCGCAAAAAGACATGCTGGCCGGGCTTCCAGGCCGATTTCGTCGCGACGCTGATGCGGAGGGAGTGTGGTGTCTCGCAGCGAATCTGGGCAGCGTGGCCGATGCCGTGGCGGAAGTAGGTGTTGACAAACGCAAACAGCAAACAGGCAGAGTACAGCGACATGCCGGCGATGAAGTAGTCCCACGACGACAGAGTGAAACCACAGTGAATAAAAAAGAAGACTATGAAGACGACGGCGAAGAAGAAGTGAGTTGCCTTGAAAAATTCGTAAAATTTGTTGCTAAAGAATTAGCATTGAACATTGCTACAAGGCACAGCAACTTACCGAATCCACGAAATGGACATGAACGTTAGCCACGCCTGCGCGACCAGAGCAATCACGCCCGTGATCCAGACACCACCGGTCACAAACGTCTTGTGCAAGTCGTGCGGCACGTCGCGGTGGTAGATGATGAAGGGAAACGTGTGGATCAGCGCCAGCACAAACATGGCCCAGCTCACCCAGTTGTGCCAGACGTTGAGCTTCTCGTGCGAGACGCCCGTCAGCGCCGTGACCACGTTGGCCTTTGCGCCGAGCAGCAGGACGAAGGGCATGCAGGCGAGGGCCATCCAGCCCGTGCGCGTGGCCAGCGGCGGCGAGTTGCCGTACTTGGCGTCGGTCGGCCAGTAGTACGGCCGCGGGCCCAGCGTCATGGCCGCGAAGAAGACGACGCCGACGCCGAGCAGCAGGTAGGACCCGAGGGACTGCGAGGTGCGGCCGCCGAGGCGCCACGTCTTGTAGGCGCAGTACCGGAGGCCGGAGACGGCGCGGCGCCACGGCGACCGGCGGGTCACCGACTTGGGGGCGCAGGCGCTGGCAAAGCGGCCCACGGCGAAGAGGGCAATGGCGGCGAGGAAAAAGTATACGGTCGGCAGGGCGAATACGTGGTCGGCCTCGTACCTGGATGTTGTAAGTCTTCGATTTGCGGGGCGAGTTCAAGGCTTCTGCGCTTTGCATCTTGACTTACCAAAACACCCAGTATCTAGACTTGTAAGCACATCGCTCGGGAGTCAATTTACATACACCCGGATCGCGACTGCTGTGAAGCCGGACAGGCTGCTTCAGCAGTGGTGTGTACCACGCCGTTGGCGCCTTGTCGTCCATATGCATCTTCACGAGTCTACCCTGCAGAATCGTATATAAGGAGAGCAAAGCGTCGACGTATTTCGCAATCACTACAAGCCAAGCACAATTAAAAAGGGATGCAATTACCGGGTCATGTCTCATCCTATATAGTACCTGACATGCAACCCAAGGTTCCAAAAGAGGCCTGCGCACAACATAAACTAGCGCATCACGCTAAATGAGCAAGTTTTATTTCCTGCAAGATCCATGTCTAGTCGTTGTTTTGGTGAGCAATTATTGAGGTAACGGCTAGCCCAAATTAACTGGGCCGCAGTATTAGCATTGAGCATGTTTCGACTGGCAGAGGATCGACATGCCCGCATGCGGCAATGGAGCAAGGCTGTAGGCGAAAACCTAAAGGCTGGAGACGTTGCATTTACCAAAGCTCACGGCAAGCAAGTGTTGACCGGTGCTATACCCGTAGCGTAGTGCCAAAGCTAATCTGGAACACTGGGTTTTAGCGCGGCCGGCTTGGAGTTGTGGCCTTGCAAAACGAGCTGAAACTGGAGCCACACCACTATGAAGGCCAGAAGGACCACCTCCCAAAGGTTCCATGGCGGAAACAAATCACCGCAGAGGCGAGAATCGGTGTCTCCTCGCGTGGCCATCAAGGTTGCAGAAATCCGCTCACTACTGGGGTACAGGATATGCAACGTTGAGGTGAACTTAAATACTAACTAGTTACTGGCCGAAAATAGATTAACACAACTGGCCATTCTTAGCGCACAGCTCCCTGGCTGAAAGGCGCATAATCCGGGGTATCTACACGGCTGCATCCTACTTAAATCACACATCTTGCTTTGCACATGTTATGATCGAGTGTGTGGAGGTGCAGTTGCATTAGACGCACTGCCAATCAACAGCGCTCGCAGATATCATTCAAGCCCATACCTGTAGATTCTCATTAATATACTCTGCCAGTGACTTTGGCTGCCTTCCCAGCGTGTTGAGCACGTCGCCGCTAGTCCTCTCCTCTGAGCCCTGGCTGATTGCAATGTCCATTTGGGCCAGTCCGCGCGCTGCAGCTTCCGGGGCGCCAAATTTCACCAGCCGCTTCACCAAATCCTCGGGGTCCAGCTTCTCGTGCTTGATTTCTTTTCCCAGCGCCCCTGTCAGGAGTTCTGCCACTTGGTCATATGTCAGCAGTTCCAGCCCGAGAATGAAAAGCTCTCGATTCGGCGACTCGGTGGCTGTCAGGGCGTGAAAAGCTACTGCGGCAATATCATCTGCCGAGCAGAACGGGATCTTTCCATCGCCCGCTGCGGTGTAAATTTTGTTTTCATCTCGAATTGGCTTCAAGTGCTGTTGCTCCGAGAAGTTTTCTAAGCATGCTAATTAGTTTGGCTCTGGCAATAACCGATAGGCGATCTAGCCACACTCACCCATAAACCATGTTGGACGCAAGACTGCCCATTCAACGCCGAGCTTCCGCAACTTCTCGTGGACTTGTCCCATGAACGGGCCGCCTTCTGGGATTGAGCTGGCGCTCAAGAGGACAAATCGGCGGACTCCATGCTTTATCGCGAGGTCGAGGAAAGCGAGCTCACCAGCTAAAACTTCCTCCGCCCCCATCGGCGCCACAATGTACACGGCTGAGATTGGGCTTTCTCTGGCAACGGGGTGCTCGAACGGATTTTCAAAGGTACTTTCATTAGCCCAATCGAATTGCACTTGAGCAGGAAGCGTCTGGTCCGATGGTGCGGATCGCGAGGCTACCAATACGGGAAACTGCGGATGAAGAAGGGCAGTGAGCCGTCTGGCGGTGATGCCCTTGGAACCTGTGATCAAGATAGTCATTTTCCTTCTTTCTGTTAACAGTTAAAGATGTATGAGTAAATTGAAAAGTTGAAAATGGAAGATAGAAGGTGTTTCGAAGGGTTTATAAGTCATCCTTATGCTGGAAGACCTAGTCTTGGCGATAAGCACGAACACGCCAAGTACTACGAAGCAAACGGCGCCCAGGCGGAGCCTCATTGAATAAAGCCGCAAAGGCCGTGGGATCGCCCTCTGGATGCCTGATTCCGATTAAGTCCGCGCGAAGTGCGGCGGCTCCACGAACCAATTAAGGAGCATCGGAGACATATGCATCATTTTTTAATAACCAGATACGAGGGACTCACTGACGGTACAAATATAGGTTACGCGGCCTGTCATGTCCCCGAGAATTCTTTTGCGACCGCCGATCACGTTCCTACCCAAAATGACTTCGACTTACAACAGCACGCAATACCTACTTGATCGCGCAGAGATACAAGATGTCACAACGAAGCTGGTGAGCACCTCAACCTTGGCTTGATGGGAGAAAAGACTTCTGACGCCCATGCAGTACTCATGCCGACCGACGAATGTTTGCAGAGCTATCTGCAGAAGTATTTGCTGATCAGGTCGAAATGGACTACACAGATCTGCTAGGAGGAGAGCCGTTTACGACGTCCGGCGTGAAGCAGGCAGCGTCATGGAAGGCGCAGCTAAGCGGCTACGCATCGACGCAGCACGGAATCATGTGAGTTTTCTTTTTTTTTGTGCCTTAGTTCCTCGTTAACATTTGAAATGTAGCGGAATTCTGGTTAATTTACAGAAGCCAAACGAGACCGACAGCGCTCCAACCATCGCGACCGCTGTTGCCAACATCACCGCCACCTTGGTGTCCACGGACGGTAAAATTGTTAAGAATGGAGTTTGTCATGTCAAGCCCGCCAATGGCAGCAAATTGCTAACCTTTATGCAGGGCCGCCTGCACCTCGGTTTGCAACGAATATTGGCGGGGAGCGGCGAGGCTAGTTGGCGGATCTCTAGCCTGAGAGCTGTCAAAGGCTGGATGGAAGGCGATTTTGAGACTTCTGCCTTGGTTCAGCAGTCTGAATGAAGAAGACGTTGCGCCGTGACTCAGCCATGAGCACTAAGTTATCACATGATGTGCGAAGTAAGCGATTGTTTGCAGGAAACACAAGCGATTTTGGTCTGCTGTTTGTCGAATCGAAGAGTGCACGTTCGACAGGCTTGGCTAGGTACCAAAGCTGAAGATTTCTGTGGCGCTAGATCACTCTGATTCTGGGAGCCGCTCATTGCTAACTTTTATAGATTCTGTTATTTCGTCTATCCGTAGTATATGTTTATTTATGTAACCTCTAGTCTTTCTTAAGCGTGGCAAAACCCATCTTCTTGTTATGGCCATCCCAAACAGTGTAGTACTGCTTCAGAAGGGGAGCACCCAGAAGGAGCGCACCGCCGACATCGACAGTGCTAAAAACGGTTTGGCAGATACCAGGCTTTCCCTCGTAGGGTCCAAGGTTGAACGCTTCCTTGGGCATAGTGGCAGTGAAGGTGTTGGAGCCAGAGCCAAAGGTAAAGCTGATGTCGACGGCGAGCGATTCAATGACGTCGCATGAAACACCCCAAGCCTCGTGATTGAGCTTCTTGATCTTAGGAGAGACCGCTTTGTAGAAGGCAGTGACCACGTCGTCCCCGGCAGCCAAGTACGCTGTGCCAGAATCGAGAATAGTGACTTTGTTCGTGACGCCTGCCAACTTTTTGCCGTTGACTGCCATGGAGGGCTGTCGAACGACAAAGTTACCACTGTCGAGAAGATCAACGTAGCTAATCTTGCCACTGTAGCGGTCGGGGTTTGTGCCGCCAAGCGTCATCTCAGCACCGTCTGCCTCGTGCTCGGGATAGTATAGCGCAAACTCGGGGCCGTCGAGCTGACCGCTCGCGTACAGAGCCCAATACCAAGGCGAGCCGCTAGGAAGACCAGTAGCACCCTCCATACCGATGCCCATGACGCCGTCAAAGGGAACATCAGCCATGAATTCGGGGTACTCATCGCAAAGGAGGAACTGCTGCTGCTCAACATTGTGACCGGCGATGCCAACGGTGTCGGTAACAATGTACCCGGTCGTGCCCTCGCCGGAATATTGAAGAGGGATCGAGTCCACACCAGTGCCATATCCAAAGTGTTGCCTCTGGTGGGGTTGCTGGTCAAAGGTGCTGGACTTGCTGGGATCGAAGAGGCGTGAGTTGCCGGCACCGGTGCAGTTCTTGTTGGCAATGAACATGTCATATGAGCCAGTGTCAAAAATGACGTTGCTATTCAGTGAGCTTTGGATCATGGGAGCTTGGAACGAGCGGCCGCTTACAACTTCTGAGGAGGGGTTCCAACCTCAATCTCGGTGTACCACTGCAAAGATTAGACGCCGCCCGTAAACGCAAGAAATTAAATGCAAACATACCTGAAGATCAGCAGTGTGTTTGATCCAGTCTCTCACTGGTACAGTGATTTTGGCTCCATCGGTGCTGGCCTTGGTGTTTGCCTTGGCATTCGTCTTGGTGGATTGCTTGATGATGTCGCTGTACTTGCTGTCAATGGGCTTGAGTGGGAAGGTAATGGCCGACTGGACATTGTCGACCAGCGACAGAAGCGAAACAACAGTAAGGGAGCTAGGGACCTTCATTTTGACAGATACTGTGAGATTGTCATTTTTTTTTGGCATACACGGCGGACAATCTCGTCTTTATAGTGGTACTATCACCGCTGCACGACGATCGCCGAGAGCCAACTGCCCGATGGAGCATAGATCCGCCGCTAAAAGCCTTGAGGGTACTACAACGTTGAGTCGCATCGCTAGCAAGACTTGGCAGTTGCTTCTCCCGCACACCTAGCGACTGCCTGATTAGTGTCGCTGCTAAGCCATCTTGAGGATCTCGCCGGCACAACCAGGCCGACTGTGGGACCTGCCAATTCCGGTTGGTATCTCGGGTACGGGCGACGAAGTCGACATTTTGATCAAAACTACCTGGTCAGATTCTTTCCCAGTTTTTTCATAGGCTTACACCGTGACTAGCGCTTCACTACCTGCAAATCCCCGATT
>JARDXD010001165.1:0-20610 GCA_029218145.1 Aphanocladium album
GAATTACATTATAGTAAATCTTTAATATCTGCTTTATTATAGTATATAAAATTTTAATATGAAAATCATCTTAATATCGTAATGTTCTTCAGAATGCTTTCCCTTATATGCTATACTTAACATCTAAAGGAAAGGGTAAAGGGAGGGGTGTGGCTGCCAGGTGTGTAGCTAACGTTGATACTTTGCAGGGGGCAACCATCGCCAACAATTTATGTGCGCCTGTGCCGTACTCTGGCAAGGCAGCTACATTCTGACTATCAATGACATTACCGGGTATTGACCAGATGGCAACGACATCATATTTTGCTTCTCCTCATTGCCTTGGTCTGAAGCAGAGTCTGAATATGATGTTCCCAAAAGACCTCGGCGGAGTGCTGCTTCTGGCTTTCGGCGCGACGGTCTGTCTTTGTTTTTATTTCTTTGGAGAGCGATACCGATGGCCACCTAAACAGATTCCCTCACCCAATCTGTCCGGCGGCTTCAGCAAACGAGAAACCGCAACTGCTCCTTTCGAAAAGCAACTGCCAAAAATAACTGAGGACGACAAATACCGAAGGCTGTTTTTCAAGCTGCACAACATTGAGGAACACCCTGAAGTGTTGAGCGAAGCCCGGGATCTCTTGCTATCCTTCCTTTCCGAAGCAATCTCGGCTGGGCAGCCGGAATGCCGACAGGACATCTTTGCTATTGAATCGTTCAGCAAGGAGCAACTATTCTCGCACGTGCGCAAAGCCCACGAGCTGGTCGGAGAGGAGTACAACCAATATATTGAGGGTCGGAGAGCAGGCAACGGGCGGCTGATAGCTACAGACCGATCTCAGGCAGCCAAAGTACTCACAGCCCTGGCACCACTGAAATTGGTGGACGGTGCCTGGCTTGGTCGGATCCACCAAGCCACCACCCCATTCAACCTTCGACCGATCACGAAACAAGCATGGCAGGTGCTTTCAGAGGAGCTGGGAGATGGAAATCTTGATCTCAATCACGTTCATCTCTACAATGAGCTCCTGCGTGAGGTGGGGGTGCATCTTCCAGCCCCGCACGAGAGAGACTTTATAAATGATGCTCATCGCATGGATAACGAAAACGTCTGGAGAGCTGCCGTGACGCAGATGCTTATCTCGCTTTTTTCGCAAGAATTTCTGCCCGAGATACTTGGGTATAGCCTGCACTTCGAAGGCCTCAGTATGGAGACCATGGTCATGTCTCGGGAGCTGCAGGAACTCAAACTCAACGCTCAGTACTTTTTGCTTCATGTGTCCATTGACAACGCGCATTCTGGCCATGCCATGATGACGGCTCATACTGTTGCGGAGTACATATCTTATGTCACACAGAAGGAATCACAGGCCGCGGCGGCGACAGCCTGGCGACGCATTCAAGCTGGATACGCTCTATCCGCCCATCAATGCAACAGCATTGATGTCAAAAAACACCTCGTCAACACCCTGAGCTTCGTGAACGCCCCGATTCCTGGCAGATACGATGCGGACATGGTACGAATGTTGGTGGCAAAGGCGGCTGTGGCCCAAAAAACGCACAGCGCGTGCCGTTGTCGGATTGGCCGTAAGCCGTTGGCCTACTGGCTCGACCCAGAGTCTCTCAAATCAGAGAGGCGAACTCTTCAGGAGCTGAGCAACGCTTCTCCTTGGGTTGTCAAAGGCTGTCCCCGACAAAGTAGACTCATGCGGCAAGTTTGTCGTGGAGGGAAAATGTTTGGGGCATTCACTGTAAAGGAAACAAAGTTACTGCACGATTGGATCCTTTCTCTGGAGCCCAAACCACATGACGCAGAGGCATACTGGCATTTTACCGACCGGCACCAGGAGAGCCAGCAACAGTTGAACCTGCTACATCTGATAAAGTTTGACAGCTCTCAGAGTCCGGACTGCCCACCGCTATATGACTATGTGAATATCTGCGACAGAGCGCTCGATCTGGACCTTTCCGATACCAACTGGACCAAGCTATCAAGTTTATGGTTCGCTCATCTGTCCTTATTGGAAAACTGGGTTGCAATCCCGTCTCGAGCAGCCACGGAGATCGGAGCCGCGGTGATTCGTATCCTGCGAGCGCAGTACAGCCTCAGTTGTGAGGAGGATGGCGTCTCCGGGATGGACGAGATCGAGCGAAGGAGCCCGCCCGATTTACTTGCCATCGGCCTCGAGGTTTCACGCAACAAGGGTCTGGTTCCGGCCCCCATATCACTTTCTGATATACTGGCACGCTGGCCATGCTCATCTGCGGAACGTTTGGTGAGCATGTCACGGCGCCCTGTGCAAAACGCCGAGATCTTGCTCGGGATGACCGGAGCCTTTCTCCACTTGCAACGGGCAGTGCTGCACTCACCAGAAGCGCTTTGCGAACAAAGCAGGACGGTCTTGGGTGAAATCGTCGACCGTGAAGTGCAGAGTCTCCGAGCTGCTTGTGAGCTTATTGAAGGTGACGCAATAAAAAGATGGGCGTTGGGCCGTGGCTATCAGCTGGCGGAAGAGATGATCAGGGACGCCATTACCAATTCCATATCATAACTAGCACTTCACTATTCGAACAGGGTCTATAATTATCAATGTAAAGCTGTCAAGTTGCCCCAACTCAGTATTGAAAAATTAGCTGCGTACATGAGGTGCCGGGCGGCGGCTGGAGAACTACAAGCCACCATCTGGTCGTCAACAGTCAAACCGTTAGGAGCAATAAACGGCCTGGTGAATCGAAAATGCCGTCGGACCAGGAACGATGGGCAGAAAATGACATAAAAGACGTTATGATCAGTACTGGTACCTCCCAACTCCCCAAAGATTCATCAAGCTAGACCTTTAAGCCGCCCGTGACTCCGATAAACTTGCCGGGGAGTGCACCGCGAGCCTGCAAATTGCCACTAACTAGCCCCCAAATTGCGGACAGGCGGGGTATTCGAATAAGCAAACAGCCTACACTATACACTACGAACCCGTCTCGTCGATATTTGGGATCTCGTTTGGGTTTTTGAATGGAATAAATACGGGTTTAAAATGGCGAACAATACGCTCGAGACCACCAAGAGTAAAACCAGGGCAATTTGTCTTTTAGCAGTTTGTATGTAATAGCAGTGTCCCTCAGCTACCCGACACTTATTTGTGCTATATGAGAAAAGAGGATGTCATATCAGCCTTGAGTTTGCTCTTCTCTACTCCTCAACAATCAATCAAATACGTACGGGGCAGTTGGCGCAAGTGCAGCCAGAGCCGCAGTTGCAAGAGCCAGACGTGGCACAGCCGCAATCACCCATGATGATTCGGTATTGCTTTGATGATACTCAGTAGTTGTTCTAAATTGGATAGATAAAGTCGTGAGGTTGCAAGGAGGTGTGAAGAACAGGAATAGAGTTTCAGGAAAGATCAGTTATTTATCTGGTTTCCTATGCAGCCAGCTAGGTGGTCACTTGGTGGGGGGAGCGTTGGCAGATGACTGGTTTTGTGCCTTGGTTTCGTACTGTTGAGGCGGGAAGAAGAGGACGAACAAGCGAAGGAGGGGTTGAGGGGCCAAGCCACTTGTGCGTGCATATCTGCAAGTGTCGCGCAAAAATTGGGCCGACCACAATCGTGGCCAACTTATACCCTATTATTTGCTTGACGACAGGAAAGCAAGAACAGGAATCACTTCAAAGCCGTTTTCTCATCTTGCTTGCGGGGTTCTTTTCTGCAGTTATTTCTGTTTTTCTGTTCTAGGGTCGAACTGGTAATACAGCTATCTTCGAACATTATCTCCTCCTCATCGAGGACATATTTGATCATCTCATGCTGGCAGACCGTGCACGAGAGTGCCGTGCCGATGCCAGCGAGAAGGCCCCAGGAGAGAACGGGGCGGTTTGACAAGCTTCCACTGACAGTCTTTCCCTCCACCTTTCTATCTCTGACGGAGCTCTGCTTATTGTGGGTGTACAAGCTTTGCCGATTGTACTGGAATCTGTGTTGACCCCGCAGCGCTGCCCTCGAAGCAAACCATACCAAACAAGTTGGCAAACAAATCAAACTGATAACCGCCAAAAATTATCAGACAAACAAATACATGATTTTCAATTTGATTTCGTTTGATATATTTTGATTCAATTTTGTTTTTCTTCAGATTCATATAAGAGGCTTCGAAGATGGCTGGCTGACCTACCCTGCACATCAACTGGGGTGATGGTGTGGTACTGTAAAGCACTGCCAAAAAGCAGCAAATTTTAAGTTTCCCTCATGCCGCGTCGCGTCCTCCAGAAACTGCGTTGTGGTGGCCTATGTTGTACTTCTACAGGCTACACCTGGCACTCTTGAAACAAGATGCTGGTCCCATGTCACCGTTGCTGACTTCGCACTTGTACGAAACGCCGAGCTTTCGGAAAGAGGATGCTCGCAGCAGCTGCTGGTAGATAGTGGTAGAGCTGATATATCACCCGAACACTTGAGACAAGAGACAATACAGTGTTGCACTTGCAGAGGCAATCCAGGTAGTTGATCAAGCCTCTCGAGCCAACAGAAGGCCCGGGGTAGCTCACCGTGGCCGGCGCAGCTACCCGTCCCGAAATTGAAGCAATCACGGGGACGTCGCCGCCACGGCTGTTGCCTGAGGAATTGATAGTTGATCGATTGATTGGTTAGATAGATAAATAGCTGGCCTTCTGCCTCATTAGATATAACTCAACAAGAAGGAATTACAGCACAATTTGTAGTGGCATTGATGCGCTCTGCCCCTGCACCATGCATGTCCTTCGAACCTGGTTGGGATACAAGTCATCCCAACAGTCAGCAATGGCCAAAAGGTCGAGACTGATCGGAGCTTATCGTGTAAGCAGAATTCGCAGCACTCGGCCGAGCAGTCAGTATCCGCTACCCTTGACTGACAAGGAAATACCGTGCTTTCGGTTTAACGAGAAATACCTTGCTGTATCTCGTCATGCTTCAGGATCAAGCAACCTCCGGCTCTCTGGCGCTCGCTTCGCGTCAAGCATGTCATCTACAGCGCCTCGGTACAGCACAAAGCGCTGAAAGAAAAAGGCAATGTCAAATAGGATCGTGACGTTAGCCAGTATAAGCTTCACCGGGTTGGACAGCCCCGCTGGCTGATCGCTGTACGCTGAATCAAGGACAAGCTGTAGAAGCGAAAGCACCGCGCCTCCAATGTCCAGCGCAAATGGCAGCAGCGGCAGGCCCTGTGTGGATTTCCGGCTGTAGTTGAGCCACATTTGCGGCGCGTACTTGAGCAGAGTGAGAAGCGTCTTGATATGCCCGACGAGGTACACCTGGTGGGCCGCGGGGTTAGTATTTTGCTGATAAGCTTAGAAGAGGACGCTATTGTGTAAGAGCGCGTACCACGTCCAGCCACATCCAACTCATGGAGTGAGGAAAAACAGCAGCCACAAAAGCGCCCACAAGAGCTGCAAATATACTCCCCCAGAATGCAACGCTGCACCATCCACTGATGCGATGCGGTCGTGAAGTGTCAAACCCCCATAGCCGTGGGTAATATTGTGAGTATATGACGATGGAGATGATCAGGCCATGCACTGCATAGGCGACATCGTTGGGCTGAATTATTGGGGTTGGATTGTTTGGATAGCGCTCGGCGTATTGTCGTCTCACGGTGGAAGACAAGGCAAGAACGGTATTGTATATTGCATAGGAAGCCATTCCCAAGAGGTTCAAGAGACAGAAGTCGATGGAGACCCCTTCTGTGGTGCGGCGACGGATGTTGCTGATCAGGAATGGATAGTACGAAACTGTCCAAAATATTGTGTAAATCCAACCGATGGCAGCAGAAAGAAACTCCACGCCTGGTGGCATCGCTGTCGCAGGTGTGCCCTTCATACTGTAGTGATAAAACGACGCAAAGCTCTGCCTGGCAAAAGAAAGAAAATACTGTCATGTAAATACCTGCTGCAAGTAAAAGTCAACTGAAAGCACCGCCAAAACGGCCATTCGCATGTCTCAGGAGCGTTACACTCCCGTCTTCATGTGCCTTGAAGTGGCTTGACCGCCCGTGTCCCGCGTGTCCAATCCGATTCTGGGCCTGGGGGCCACGCGGCGCTGAAATTCACTTTGCTATGGATGCTCGGAGTGGAAGAATTTCTGTTTCAAATTCGGGCACCTGCGCATGCGCAGGATGGACCTCTGCATTTAAGCCCGCCACTGCCTTGCAGCCCGACGTGACGCTGCGTCGTATAACGCCATGCTGCTGCTTGCACACGTGCATGCTGAGGCACTTTTGGTACACCTGCAGAGATCGGCGCCGGCGATGGTGTTTCAGTCACTTTCGTGTCGTGCGTCCACCCACCGAGGTAGTTGCGCAAGGCCGCAAACCCCAATTTTCCACAGCACAAAGGCTGCACGCATGCTCAGATCCTAGAGAAGGATTCAAAGACAAGCCCTCAGCTGATTTGAGAATCTCTACTACAAAGACAGTCAGACGACCGTTGCAGAAAAGTGTCACGGACGGTCCGGCACCGACGGTTGTGTCGACCCCATCTTGAGAGGTCAGGCCTGGGTTGGAGGGTCATCCCACCAACGTAGGGCTTGTGCCACAGGAAGTTTTCCTGCGTCAAACGTTGACACGACGGGCAGTGTGAGCTCAAACGGCAGGGGTGGCCCTCGCGTGCGACAGCAAAGCACCAGCGCGCCTACCGCCCTTTCTCGACAGGTGTGTCAAACTGATAAAAGAGATGTAAAAAGTTGTATTTAATACAATGAAGTATTGTATCAATGTCTATTGTTTTTACGCAAACGCCTTATACTATTTTTTTGAATTTGGCGTCCGCTGAACAGCTAAAAATGGATGATTATTAGTACGTTCTTCCCAGGCTAACCATATGGCGGCCTGGCAACGCCCACTAATACCACCTATTCTTTTTTCGAGTCGCTACAGTGGACGCAACTTTCATAGATAGAAAGTGTGAGTTGAGACCGGTTTTTCTTTTGTTCCCGTTGGCCATGCCTAATTCTGGTCAGTGGTTCTGGCTCCTCTACTCGTCGCATCGCCTCCCTCAGCTTCCTAAGGAACGCTAAGCAGCATATTTCTACTTCGAGCTAAAATATCCCCATCAACCGAACTATTGGCCAATCCTCGAGCGATTTCCATCGTCGCTTAGCTAATATCTTTCAGCCCTGTTTCTATAACTGTCATACCTTCTGGCACCACATTCAAATGAAGGCCCCTTTTCTACGTGAGAGTGGGAGTATTGCTTGCGTCCAGTCAATTAGAGCAGACAGTTACAGCTCATTCGGCGGCTCGGGACGGCTCGGGACGGGCCGCCATTGACAAGAGTGTGGACTAAAGTGGCTGAGCGTGGCGGTATGGGAGCCAATCAATATTCCGCGCTGCTTTTACACTTGTAGCCTGGCAGCACTCACCCTGCCTGACGCAGGGTGTATAGCGTAGCGGAATATGGCTGAAACTGTCTAGAACTTCCACGCCTTACGGGTAAAGCAAGCGAGCAAATTGTGTTTTCTAAAGTCTGGCTACGTTTTCGATAGCCTACTAGACGTCGTCGCTGGTCATTGGCATCGTCGAGTTGCGAGCGGCGTTTTTTCTTCTACTTTATCATCTTTACATGAATTGCACTGCGACCCTAAAGACGTTGTGGCATGGTAAGAGCTCCTCGTGCAAGCCCGAGCTTTCCATTCGCCGCTTCACGCATACAGACGCCGCATTGCCACGTGCTTTTCGCTAGGTTTTGTGTATTATATACATAAATAGCCAAATATATTTTAAAGCTCTCAAGAATATATTTTGCAGGTCCAACGATGGCAGATCATGCCTACCCCTTCCTTGTATCGTATACCTAATACATTCGCAAGTAGAACAGTTGTGATCTACATTGCATGAATTGCGAGATTCAATGCGGTTCGTTTCCATGTCTCCATCCTGGCGCCGCGGTAACCCGGCGATGCTTCAGCTGCCAAGTGACCTACAAAATAGTGCTGGCGTGTTGAATTTGTTCGAGTGCACATCATCGCCGAAAAGGATAGCCACGGCGGTGCGGCTTAGATGCCAACGACTAGTGCTTCGGCTTGCTCCAGCCTGAGGGAGCGACTTCCTTTTCCATCCAAAGGGCTCGATCAAAATCCTTTAAAAGCGAGAAACTAGATAACAGGAGTAAGGGATGCCCATGGGAAAGCATCACCTCAAAATATGGAGCCTTGGTCTTAGATCTAGTGAGCTACCACGATACTCTCTCAGTTGGGCTTATGATTCCAGTTCTACCATCTCACGCACAAGGCAGGCGCTTGGACTCTACCCACACGAAACCAAGTGACAAAAACGAAGCTGCTTTCTGCTTATGCATCACCATCCAGAGAGACCCTTAGACCTACTATCATTGCCAAGGGTTCCTTATACAGCACATTCAACTAATATACTCAGGAGCATATTTTCTAAACGTAATAATACGTTGAACCTTGTATTTTACGCTTATAAAGGCGACAGATTATTAAATATTAAAACCTCACCGTTTTGTCTACTTTTATGTATAAATCCTAGCCTAGGAAAGGTAGCCACTGTAGGTGGCGGGGTGTTGTATGTATTCGTTTGATGACATGAAAAGCGAGCGTCTTATCCTAGTCGCTACTGGGAATACGGTGCTAGTAGGCTGCTAGCGTAGTTTCAGACACGGATGAGGGCTTTTTCGCATGCAAGTCCCAAGGACCGGGAATTATTCTATACCCTGCGTACAGGCGCACTCAGTAGCCTGGCTGGGGCCTTTGACGACAACTTTTGGACCTCGGACGTTGCACGCGCGGCGCAGTCCCATCCAGCCGTCTGGCATGCCGCGTTGGCTATTGCAGCGACGTATGCTGGCTTTCATCATTCTGGCCTTGCTTTTGCAAAGGAAGCCCAACGTGTACACGCCATGCATCACTATGGCAGAGCCATGCACGCTCTGATCGGTCTCAGTGGTCAGCATGAGTTTAGCTACATTGACAAGGAAATAGTGCTTCTCGGCAACGCACTCCTCATAGGTCTTTGCGTTTTGTGGCAGGATGAGGCCGCAGCAATGGCACACACTAAGCGTGGCATTGCTATATTCAACACCTGGCGCATTTGGGAAGTAGCCGAAAATTGCAAATCTGAAAGCAAAGGAATTACGAATATGCGCTCGCTAGTGTTTCTGTTTCACCGGCTCGAGCAGCGATACATTATTGGTGTTGATCGCACAACGAAGCAGGTGTGCCAACTACAACCCCTGGTGCATGGCGCTTCACACAATGCGTTCACGTCCCTTAGCGGGGTCTATGCCGAATTGATCCCGCTTCACATGGGCATTTACAACATGGATGTCCCTGTAGGGCCGGGATCGAAGCAGAAGCCGTCATGCTTGCAAAGTAACGTCGAATACCTCGTACCTTTTCAAAGGTGGAAGGCCAGGTTTGAATCTTTCCGCGCGTCAAGAAAGGACCAGGAGCTCGACTTTGAGAGTATCCTCTTGCTGGAATTTTGGTCCACAATGACGAGCACACTTCTCGAGGGGGACCGAGACGTGGCGGTTGACGATCCGAACGAAGCCGCCCGCCAGTGCGACATGTGGCAACCTACTTTTCAAAAACTGGTTTCCATCACTGAGAAGCTGTGCGAGTGCGCAAAATTGCCCAAGCCTACCGATCTATCGAACATGCTGCCTTTCTTTTGCTGGACAGTATACCCCTGCGACATGCTGCTCTTGTTCCTCAAATGCAGTGACGGTGTCCTCCGTCGGAGAGTCATTTCTCTCCTTCGAAAGTGGCCACTCAAAGGTGGTCTCCTCGACCCGAAGCTAAGCGCCTCCATTATTGAAGCAACCATGGTTTTGGAAGAACAAAATACTCTGCTGGATCGGGCGTCACGTCCTGGCTGCTGCAGCTGCAGGCCAAACGTTTTCATCTGCGGCTGGCATCGCGTCACCCATAGCAATGTGACAGTGGTAGGCCCAGGAGCCGGCGAAATTACACTTTTGACTCACTATGATCTGTGGGGAGGGGTGGAAGAAAAGTCAACTGTTTCAAAAAATTTCTGGTAAAGATCCCAACAGAGTCACTATAGGATATGAAATGACTGTCAGATTCAGTCTATAAGGATTAGTCCTATCCCTTTGAGTGCGCGAAGGCTCTGGCATGTCAATTTACCCACCAGCCAGGACGTACACTGCGCTTCAGATAATAATCCCTGTTTGGCGGTATTCATATGTATTTGTGGACGCAGACAGTACATCAGCCTACTCAAAGTTGCCACCGAAGTATAAGTACCACGTATCTATAGAACAACTATTGGCTATAATCCTTGCGAGTGACTGCTCCGGAGCCTTTGCCCACTCAAAGGGATGCCATCGGCGCTGCCGTTTTAGGCCACCACGCTAATTAACAGGCGCCCTAGGCACGGGTCACCCGCTAATAAATGGGTATTTTTTAGCGGTTACAGCGGGTGCTAAATTCAAACATGGAGAGTCATAAGGTGAAGCTGGTTTTGCGCAGACCAATATGGCATACGAATAATCTGCAATTCTATGTAATTGAATAATTACCATCTTGTTTTTGGTTAGCAAAGAATTGGGCCTTTGGGAGCTTCGTTTGTGATGACTATAATTGGGGCGGGCGGTCGCTTCGCAATCTGTTTTTCGTACGTATACGTTGACCTGTCCTTGTCTACCTAATTCTAGAGCCTAACTCGCGATGGCGTTCTTGAGTTTACCCTAATAACCATCTGACGGCCCCCTTAACTTAAACCATGTCCCAGCCTTGACACTTTTTATCGGCTGCTTTATCCCTCAGATAACATGCCAACTGTACGGAGAATGCCTATCGAGCAGATGATTTCCGACTGTCCTACCTTTTCCCCCTCGCCAAGACGTTGCCGACATGTCCTGTCCACGTATTGAGGTCATTGTACTGATCGGTAGGCACCCAGGACAAATAGCGCAGGCTGGACCTGTTGTCAGCTGGCCCACCGTCTGCTGGCCGCCTCACTCATCACTCATTAGCTCAGCCCTTGCGCAGCCTCACTGCGCGGGGGGGGGGGAGCTCGTATTTTTCTTTATCCTTTATTTCCTCTGCCAAGACTTCACCTCGCTGATACACGCATCGTGATGTGACATGTCCTCGCAAGTTTACACAATCATTGACCGCCATCATGGTGCATTTGCCAAATGAAATCATCATCGCCATTGGCGAGCGGATCGATGCTGTCTGCGATTTAAACGCCTTCGCTCAAGCGAGTCGGGGATTTTCGCGGTGCATCGATCCTTTACTATACACCCGGACCGAGGACAAACTCAGCGTGGAGGCAGACTATCCTCTGGAGTCGGCTGAGCTCTCCAGCCTGGCCTTGCGTCGGGCCGTGAGGCGTGGCCTGGTCCACGCGGTGCGCAAAGCCCTGAATCAGAACGCGCAAGGTCTAGGCACAGTCCTATGGATAGCCACGTACAACTACCATGAAGAAATCTTTACCATGCTGCTGTCCGCGTACGATACCGATCGCCACGGTCGTATTGTCATTACGCGCGTTCTCGAAGCCGCCGCTTCTGAAGGAGAGACGTCTGTTTTGAGGATTATTTTGGAATCGGGAAAGATTGATCCCTGGCAAGACCAGCTCCTACCTATACTGCTCGAGAAGGCAGTCCGCGGAGAAATGGTAGAGAATGCGAGATATCTTCTCAGCTTGGGAACATTCGACCTGGACTATAGAGCTCACTACAACCAAACACCGTTGAGCGTGGCCGCTACCAACGGCTCACTTCAGCTTGCTCAGATGCTTCTGGACACGGGTCGAGTCGATGTCGAGGCGCTCAACCAGAACGGCGAAACACCACTACAGAGCGCCGTGTATTGGCGCCAGGCAGCTACCGCAAGAGCACTTCTGGATACCGGCCAGGTAGACGTAAACCGCCTCTCCCCCCATGGCGCGGGACCGCCACTGTGCGCCGCAGCCGTATCGGGTGACGTGCCGATTGTCAGAATGCTTCTGGGGGAGAATGGCATTGAGATAAATATACCAAATGCAGACGGACTCACGCCACTGATGCTTGCGGCCAGCCAGGGACACGCTGCCGTGGTCGAGATGCTGCTGGCCCGCGACGATGTCGAGGTCGAAGTCAGAGAACGGGGCAACAGCGCCACGGCATTGATCCTGGCGGCCAGCATGGACCACGACGTTGTTGTGCAGATGCTGCTGGCCCATCCCGGGGTCGAGGTGGATGCAAGAGACGATGATCACTGGTCGGCGCTCATGTTTGCCGCGGCGCGAGGCTACGAGCCGCTCGTCGAGATGCTGCTGAGGACGGGCAAGGTTGATGTCAATGCGCGGGATCGCCACGGACGCACGCCAATGTCGCAGGCCAAGTCCAACGGCCAGTTTGCCATTTATTCGTTGATGATGGACTATCAAGCCGGCGGAGCTGACCCGAATAACAAGATTTAGGTACAGGAAACATGTGTTATGCAAGGCTGTGCTGTTGTGCTGCCCTGTCATTTGATCTTCGTAGCCGAGCGCATGTCTCAGATGCGGGCCTGCATTAGTTGACTCAGCCAAGGTGCATACCTGGCTCCGCTGGCGATTTCATACCAAACTGTTGAAAAGAAGCAGCGATGATCCGACACGACTGCCCATTTTGTAATACAGGTTACAAAGAACGCGGTTCGGCATACACTATTATGTCGCTCGGCTTTAAACAACATGGCCCGGAGAACTGGTTCCGGTTCGGCAGGCCCACCAGGTCCGCTCTCGCTAGGCCAACGCCTAAAGAACATCGTGTGATCAATTTGTCAGCCCTCGGACTTTGGCCTCTTGAATCCGTCGCATCTGTCTCTTTCATTGTCGCATCTCTGCAGTCTCCTTTTGGCTTTTGTCTGGTTGTGTTTCCGCGCATCCGTAGCCTGCTGATCTGCTCTTGGACAGCGCCTTGGCATCTGCTTGTACAGTGACGACACTACAGTGGTGTGCCCCGCGGTCGTCGCGCCATCACTCCAATGAGTGAGTTGAAATCAAATCTGGCAGCGGCGTTTATTCGCTGCCTCGCGGTAGTCCAACTAGAGAGTGATCATTCTGATATTTTGTCGATTTACAGAAACGCGCGGTCATGTCGCGAGACTGCTTGCGCTCAGCATAGGGAGCGCCGCCGCCGTCGCCGGCGCCCGTGCGGTACCGGAGGTCGTCTTCTCGCAGGAAACCTTTGGCAGCCGCGGCGCCGTCGCGAGCGAAGCCACAGAATGTAGCGCCATCGGTCGGGATATTCTTGCAGCCGGCGTAAGTCGCATCGCCTGCTTATCCATTTTCCCAGTTTATTCGAGTTTTGCTAACATGGCAGTAGGGGAACGCCGTGGACGCCATTGTTGGTACCACATTCTGCGTCGGCGTCATTGGCATGTACCACTCCGGCATTGGCGGCGGTGGCTTTGCGCTCATCCGTGACGTTCACGGCAACTACGAAGCGGTGGACTTTAGGGAAACGGCGCCGGCGGCAGCTTATGAAGATATGTACGGTGATGATAAGCGCTTGAGCATTGTTGGCGGTTTGGCCGTCGGCGTGCCAGGCGAGGTGCTCGGCCTGGAGTACATGCATACGAAATACGGTGTAAGTTCTGATATTAATCCGGAAATGAAGCTTCGTATTCGTGGTGAACGTTGCATGACTGACGATGGGCTGTGCAGGTCCTAGACTGGCGCGCTATCATGCAGGGCGCGATTCGCGTTGCGCGACATGGCTTTAAAGGCGAGTTGAAAATCCTCGAAAGAGCACTTTCGGCGTGTGCTAATATGGTTATTCAGTGTCGAGCGACATGGTAATTAAGATCAATGCAACAATCAAGGAGGGCCGAACATATCTGCTGGATGATCCGACCTTTGCTGCCGAATTTGCTCCCAATGGTAAATCTATACTAAACAGCCTTTTATTGCGAGATAGCTGACAAGAGAATAGGCCAACTATTGAAGGAGGGAGAAGTAATGACGCGCAAGAATCTCGCCAAGTGAGTAGCACTGAATTATTATCTAGTCACCCGTTTCAGATAAGCAAGTTTCTAATGGTTGTAGCACTCTTGAGAGAATTTCCAACGAAGGCTCCAATGCATTCTACTATGGCGACATTGGTACGGTTTCTTTATACTTTCTCCATGGGCTTGACTAAATTTCCTCAGCCAAAAACCTCGTCGAATTCGTCCAGTCGCGCAACGGCACCCTCACCCTGGAAGATTTACATTCGTACACCGTCACCAACCGCCCCGTCAAGGCCGTCCGCTACCGCGGTCTCGACGTCCACGGCATGTCGGCGCCGGCCAGCGGTGCCGTCACCTTGCAGATGCTCAAGGTCCTCGAGCGCTTCCCCGCGTCCGGCTGGCACGACGACCGCAACTTGACTGTGCACCGGCTCGCCGAGGCACAGCGATTCGGCTTCGCGTACCGCGCCAACCTCGGCGATCCGGCCTTTGTCAAGGAGCGTGACATTTTGGCCTACGAGCGCGAGTTTCTGTCTGACGAGACAATCAAGCACATACATCAGTCCATGGACGACGACAGGACTAAGCACCCGCGAGAGTACTTTCCGAGCGAGGCGGACGTGGCGGCGCTGCCGGAGAGCCACGGCACGTCACACATCTCGACGGCGGATGATTCGGGCATGGCTGTATCGCTGACGACGACGATCAACACCAACTTTGGCGCTCAAATCATGGAGCCCAACTCGGGCATCATCTTGTAAGGACGCACGCAATCCGCTTGCGCGCGCGCGCGCCATTGTAAACGCTCCATGCTAACATTTTTTTTTCCCCAGGAACAACGAGATGAACGACTTTTCCATTCCCGGCATCAGCAACGAGTTTGGCTTCGCCCCGTCCCCCGCCAACTACATCCGGCCCGGCAAACGCCCCATGTCGTCCATGACGCCGCTCATCGCCACGTACCCCAACGGCACGCTGTACGCCGTCATCGGCGCCTCGGGCGGCTCGCGCATCGCCACGGCCACGGCGCAGTGCCTGTGGCACGTCGTCGAGCACAACATGACCATGCGCGAGGCGCTGCGGCTGGGTCGCCTGCACGATCAGCTCGTGCCCAACAGGCTGATGCTGGAATCCTTCTTCCCGGACATCAACGGCACGATGGCGGCGATGCGGCGCAAGGGGCACGAGGTTGTGGTGGCGAACCCGCGGCTGAGCTCGGTGCAGGGCATCTTGAGGAGGGAAGATGGGACGTTTGAGGCGGCGGCCGAGCCGAGACAGATGAACAGTGGCGGGTATACCGTCTGATGTGGGGATTATCTGTTTGGACATGGCGTAATGAAATGCAGGCAATGTTAGATGGATATAGTGCAAACACTTATAGTATCAAGTTATCTGTGAGCAAATAGAAAATTCAAATTGTACACGAATACGGGAAAAGGGGGTATCGCAAAGTCTATACCACATAGCCAGTTGTATGCCAATCCATCGAATAATTATTTAACGCGCGAGTGTTATTTACTTTGCCATGGCGACGAGGCGCTCCGTCTGGTCTATCCACTTCTTGGCAAACTCAGCCTCTGTGAAGCGTCTGGCCGACTTGCGCGCGCGCAGTCGGGTGGGCACCTTGTCGGGTATCATGAAGACGCGGTGGTAGCTCTCGGCAAAGTCTCTGGAAGTGGAAGCGTGGAAGCCTGAAAGCGTTAGCATCTTATTACTCGGGTTTGTTATGAAAGAACAGTGACTTACCCGTTGCCAGTCCGTCAATGGGGACGACAATGTCGAGCTTTGGTCCGCCGCTGTCGTGGACGACGGAAATTAGACCCGCGGCCTGGTACTCGACGACACCGATGCCAAAGTGCTCGTTCCACATGCCGTTGACGCCGATGGAGGCCTTGCGCAGCCACTCGAGGATCTCGGGCCACGAGGCGTCGAGGTGGAACTCGACTCGGTCCTTGATGCCGAGCTCGTTGCACATGAGGCGCAGCTCGTAGACCCTCTTGGAGTCCTGGTCGTCGCGGACACTGCCCACGAGCACGAGCTTGGACGTCTCAGAGGGCTTGCCGCGCAGCTTGAGGAATTCGTAGTACGACTGGACGATGAGGCGGTGGTCCTTTTCGGGGCGGAACTGGGCAATGTAGAGGATGATGTTCTCGCGGACGTTCTTTTCGCTTTCTTGCGAGATTTCGACAGCTTCCTCGAGTTCTTCCACTGCCACAGGGGGAAAGACAGCCGTTGTTGGGTTCTTGGCGTCCTTGTCCTTGCGATACGGGCCCCAGAGGGACTGAACGTGTGTCTGTGTCCAGGTCGAGTTGGTCATGACAATATCGACCGAGGCGCCGAACCAGCAGTAGATGCGCGCAAAGATATGCCAGTAAATCTTCTTGACGAAACCACGGAAACCGCTGCCTTGGCCGCCGTTGACGCCGCGTGTCCCGAGTGGTGACTCCGGATCGAGGGATTCGAGCATGTCGGTCGAGATGGTCGGGTAGTGGACGTAGGCGCCCGTGGGCACCTTGGGGAAGAGAAACTTGCAGAGGCCGAGGACGAATGCGAAACCCATGGTATCGATGAAGATATCGGGGACGAGCAGCGAAAAGGCGTCGAGGCCGAGAATGAGCGAGCCGAGAGACTGGCCGGCGAGCGTGAAGCGCGGCCAGGTGCTGGCGAGGACCCAGTTGCGCTTGGTGAGGTACAGAAACTGAACGGTGGGAGGATGGAGCTCAATGTTGAAGCGGCTCTGAGATCATGTTAGTGAGGGTGATATCTGGGCATAGATTTCGGCAACGCACCTTGACCCGACCAATAATGTCGGCCTTGGTCACTTCGTGGTCGCCAGTGTAGACGACGCACTTGGCCTTGGGCCAACGGAGCTGGGTAGCACGGATAGCAGCCCACAGCACTCGCTCGCCGCCACCTCCAGCATTGCTATGACATGTTAGTCGCATGATAATTGTGTGCGTCTTTACGAGCTTGATTTACCAAAAGGGGTGAAAGAAGCCAATGATGCCGTCCCAGTCCTTGGTCTTGCCCTTGAGCTTTTCCGCCACGGCGTCCTCTGCGCCAGACACTTTTTCCCATTCGTCGCTGGAGCTGCGTCCGCTTTCCGGCTGTTCCAGCGGCGATTTTTCGTTCTCTTCGTCCATGACAGAGACAAGAACCGAACGCCGGCCCTCGGTCTTCTTGGTGAACAGGAAGCCGACGAAGCGACCAAACAGGCGCCAGGCGAGCGGAGTGCCAGCATAGAGGATCCAGGGCGCCATGCTGAGGAAGACTGTGCCCGCCACGATGGCCCATGCCGGGGCCGACGACCGGCTCTCGGGATCGCGAGAAGACATGGTGTTGGGTCGTTGGTTACCAGTGTCGCATACGAATAACGCGGCGCGGGGCGGTTCGCGAAGGGGGGGGTGAAACGGGATAGGGTGCGGTCGAGTTATAAAAGTATTGTACAATTCGTATTAGGCGTAAAGAGATGGAATGCTAAAGATGCACAGAAACGAGGGAAACGAAAAAAAGGAAAAGAGGAATCCCCTAGGGAACCAAGTTTGAACAAACGGGAAACAAGAAAAGAATGGCGGCGTGCATGCCAGGAAAGCTGTCCACAGGAGCTCGAAACTTGGCTGCCGTGGTCATCATCAGGTGTAAAAAAGGGTCGTCGACCCACAAATGGGCAGCGGCCTGCAGCGCACAAGGGGGGCCTGAAAGATCGCCAGCAGCTGCGCCTCAGTACCTACAAGGGCACTCAAGAGCACTGTAAAGGGCGCTTGTGAAGTTGTGGCTGGGCGGTTTTGCTTCTGTGGCGCCAGCAGGCCCGCTGTACACCTGTAACCGCCTGCGAGAAAGAAGCTTCCAACGCTCATCCATCACCTGAGCTTGTCGCAAGCTACGAGCAACAACCCTTGTCACGGCTCCGAGCTGCTTGAGCAGAGCCAATCGTTTCTGAACCGGGGAATGGCTCACCATGTCACTCGTTCGACGCCCAGTTAGCGGCCTTGTCGCGCGCCGCGCCCGCCTCACATCAACACCACCACCATCATGTTGCCTACACCAGCAGCGCCGCGCATTCATCAGCGAGGCGCTCAACCCCGTCATTGACACCACGTCGAGCATCTTCACCTCGATCCACGGCGCCGGCGTGCCCTGGTACCTGACCATCCCGCTCGTCGCGCTCGGCGTCAACCTCACCGTGCGCCTACCCATGCAGCTGTACATGCAGACGCTCGACCGCACGCGCAGTGCCATCAAGCCGCTCGTCGTCGCCTGGTCGCTCCGCCACGCGGCCGCGCCGTTCCAGGGCTCGCCCGCCGCCAGGACGACGTTTGTCAACCGGCAGACGGAGAGGTCGCGGAAGCGCCTGTACCGCGCCTGGGGCGTGCCGCTCTGGAAGCAGTTCATCCCCATGTCGTCGATGCTGCCCTTTGTCGTCGTCTCCGAGGCGCTGCGCCGCCTGTCGGGCGTCTCCATGCTCGGCGCCGAGCCTGCGGCGACCGCGGACATGTCCCTGCAGACGGGCGGCTGCCTGTGGTTTACGGATCTCATGGCCCCGGACCTGACGCTGGGTCTGCCGCTCGTCTGCTCGGCGCTGCTCGCCGGCAACTTGTTCAGCCGCATGTCTCTGAAGCAGTGGCGAGACGCCTTGGTTCACATCCCGGAATACGAATCAAATTTGCAGCGGCTGCTGAGGGGTCTGGTGCGGCTGTCTCTCTTCATACCAATATTTCCTCTGTGTGTCACATATCTGCCTGCTTCTGTTTTTCTGTATTGGGCGGCAAATTTCGCAATGCAGCTCGTCAATGTGAACCTGGTCAAAAAGCTTCTTCCGGAGAAGAAATCAGCTATGCAGTGGAAGCCTATGCAGCCCAAGCTCATTTCCTACGTCAGAAGACCGAGAATTGATCCATCCGGAGCAAATCATTTGTATAATAGTAGTAAATAAATAGATAGACTTGAGCTTGCTGATAGCAGGCGTATATAATACCAAAAGACTCCAAACTCCAGCGCACGCCAATAGCAAGATGCATTCAATCCCAGATACTTTCATACAAACATGGTCCAACCGGAGACAACGCCCAGCCGGAAACATCGTTCTGTCAAGATTTTCTCATCTAGCCCAAGAAGATGGCCAGCAAAACAATAGTCAGGATGACACCGAGAATCAGCAGCAGGCAGAAGCTCTTGTTGCGGGCTGCCTTTTGGTACCGCGCCGCCTGTCGGTTCTCCACGTCGGCCTGTCGCGTGTCGTCGCGGACGTTTTCGACATTTTCCACGAGCGTGCCTAGGTTGTCGCCCTGCTCGCTGACAATGTGCGCCACCTGGCGGAACAGCACGTTGAGGTCGCCCACGCCCTGCTCGATGCTGCGAATCTCCTCCTCGCGCTCGATGATCATGGCCTCCTGGAAATCGACCTCGTCCTGGTCCGCGACCTGCACAAACTCTTGGCGCTGCAGCTGCTCCAGGGGCGCGCCGCCGTCGCCGCCCGCCTCGCCGCCGTCCTGCACCGCGCGGGCCGCCGAGACGGACGCGCGCTCCTTGTCGAGAGCCTTGCGCTGCAGGCCCTGAAACTCCTGCAGGGCGGCCTGGAAGTCGCTCGAGACCTTGGTCTGTTCGTATTTTTGCTGCTTCTGCAAAGGACAGTCTTGTTAGCAACGCATTTCTGGTGGAGTAGTCGTGGCTTGGCGTACCGAGAGGTCCTCCCAAGACTGAAACTTCTTCACGCCCTCGCCAATGTCCTGGCAGATTTCGCGGTTCTTCTCCATCGTGTTGTGCACGCGCTCGCGCAGGCGCGGCGTGTCCTTCTTGGTGCCGAGCACCGTGAGGTCGTTGGACAGCTTGCGGTTGTTGGTGAGCAGCGTCTGGAGCTTGCCCTTGAGCTCGGACTGGAGGTCCCGGAACGCAGGGTCGTCGCTGTAGCCGCCGGACCGGCCGGCCTCCATGCTGGAAGAACGATCGTATGACATGGCTGTACGCAAGAAAGAAGGTTCTCTATGTCAGGGTATCGTGCGCGCGGCAAGGCAGTCAAGTCGGAGCTCTGTTGATGCAGGATTAAAGGTGGTGCCTGGATGACGCCGCCGCCGCTCGTCGCTGCGTCACCAGGCTGCCAACGGCCAATCAGGGCGGGTCTCGGTCCGCTAGCTGCCTGCTCCGCCAGCATTCTTCGCTTGGGGTCACGTGTAAGAGGTCGACAGCAGCTGATGAAGTCCTTGAATCCAAGAAGAGGTGAAAAATCAATAGTATAAATATATAAATATATATATCGATTCGCCAATGTGACGTGATTTTGGCAGTACTCATTCATATGTCAAGATAGGTTGATTGTGCTGTTGTATTTCTCTTTTAAATTCTTCACTAGGAGACCACTAAGTATGGTGGTTACGTGTTAGCTGGGCAAAGCCTAGGAGGGTAGGTTTCAGAAGGCAGTAGATGGTACAATGTACATAATACTTATTGGTTGTTTAAAAAGAATAGTCACATTCAATTCTCCCTTGTTGGATATCCCTTAATGTAATATAATACGCTGTACGCTGAGAGCAAAAATAGATGCCCTTTTACCAAGTTGGTTTGGGCTAACGTCTCGAAAAAGAACCTGTTTCGCTCCATCATTTCAGCAGCGAAACAGCTATGGATGTTACTTGCATGAACATTGATTGGTCTTTCGTATCTTTGATATATAACATTTATCTTCATTTTATTTTTATTTACT
>JARDXD010000212.1:0-77646 GCA_029218145.1 Aphanocladium album
CCTTGGGACGCTCCCTTTGCATCAGAACGGCGCGAAACAGCTCGTACTCGTCCACCGCCGCGCCGTCCTGCCAGCCGCCCGCGGCGGCCGCGTCGTGGAGCCGTCGCACCGTCGCCATGTCGGTGGCCAGGCCGGCAAACGGCCGTGACAGGTCCCCGTCGCGGATGTGGCGCCCGCGCGCGATGCGGTCGCTAAAGTCCAGGAGCGTCTCGGTGAGCCGCAGCAGGGCCTGCTCGCGGTCGGCGCGGCTGCCGGCGCGGTCGAGCGCGGCGAGGCAGTCTCTGGCTTGGGCTTGGACTCTGGCGACATCTGAGGCCGTTTGGTTCGTGTGAGACTAGTTTCTTCGCAAGGTTCATGTCTGGGTGGAACAAGAGTGGGATCACATACTTTGGTGAAAGGAATATACATTCTCCAAGGTACGAGCCTCCGCAGGAGAGGAGGCCATGGCACGAAGATGCTGGCGTAGTAATTTGAAGTGAATTCAAAGATATGCTGGGGGATCAAGATTGAAAATAGGCGGAATATACCGTGATGGATGGTGAGCTACTCTTAAGTAAAAGGCGTGTGATGTGAATGTGATTGTGCGACCTTCAGTAGCGATGAAGGGCTATTTACCCAAAGCGCGCGGCTGCCAAATGCAACAGTGAATGTGTGACTACGCAATCTCCGTTAGTGAATTTTCCTACATTCACAGGTAACGCATGGGAATGAAAGTCAAGTACGAGGCAGTCAGCGCCAACGGGCGCTTGTTGTGATGTTATTAACTATCTACAAGATACGATTTTACTCGTATCCCTGTCCTTGTAGGCTCATATTATGAGCGCTTTGATGAGAATGTATCTTTGCTTGTCCTTTTTCGCATCCGCTGCGGAGCCGTGCTGCTCGCAGAAACTCCTAGCAGGACGCATCCATATGAACCAACTCCAATCATGTATAAGCGGCGACGGCGACGGGCATGGGGGTATCGTTGAGATATGTATCCGTATGCATGCCCAAAACAAAGGAAAAAAAGAAAAAAACAGTGCTGAAACCGAAGCAAGATGACTGCAACCGCAAACGTGGAGGCGTCTGCGGACTGTTGCCACTGCAGAAAACAAAACGTGCATGATCATTGTTGTTTGATCATGGGTCTACCCGCCGCCGTGCGCCCGACTTTTCGTCATAAAATGCATGCATGCATATATCCAGTGTAACTTTTTGTTGAAAAAGACACCGACTCCTATTTTTGTAATAAGAAGAGGGGGAGTCACCAGGTCTGTATAAAGAGACAACAGACAAGGTAGGGGGCCCAAAACAAAGAAAAAAACAAAACAAATGTATATATGAGAGATGGCAACTGTATGTCAAGAGGTTTGTCGACATCTTCTCTCCGTCTATGCAGCGACCTCGGCCACGGCGGGCTTCTCAGCCTCGGTAGCGGCAGGAGCCTCGGCGTCGACAACGACAGGAGTATCAAGACCATCGACCTTCAGTTCCTTGAAGAGCTCGAAGATGGTGGTGTTGTCGTGGAAGTCGTTGTTCACAATGTTGAGGAGGTACCAGTTGTCCATGACGTTCTCGACGAGGACGCGGCTGGGCGACTTGGCGTCGAAACAGTGAGCCCAGTCGACACCGAGGCGGAAAGCCTCGTCGCGCCAGGCGAGGAAGGAGATGCTCTCAACGATGGTGGGCTGGACAATCTCCTTTCCGGGGAAGACACCCCAAGTGACAGCGTTGGGACCATCAGACGGAGCATTGGTCTTGAGATCACCATCCTTTGTGACGGCATAGTAGGTCAGGGAAGGGTTATCGTTGACGAGACGGATTACCTGGTCGACAATTTCGGGAGAGACGAGCAGCTCAACGTAGCCCTTCTGGTAGACGTAACCGTTGGCAGGACCCCAGCCGTGGACGGGGTGAGAAGACTTGACGCCGTCAACAGCAGGCTGAGAGTTGATGGTGAGGAAACCACGCTGGTTGAGCTCGATCAGATCAGGTTTGATGGAATCGGCTTCGCTGGTGAGAGGGGCCTCACTCCAGGGCAGCGAGTCAATCTCCTGGTTTAGGTAGCGAACAAAGGTGTTGGCAATATCGCGGAGGGACTTGGGCTCACCCCACTTCCCACGGTTGGCCTCGTTGGTGCCGGTGAGACCGATACCGTAGGCGTCGAGCTCACCGAAAGCAGGAGATCGAGAATCACCCCAGCGGCCGTTGGGAAATTCATCCCAATCTTGGGTGCGGAGAACGTAGGACTTGTTGCGGTTGCGCCAGAAGATGGGGCGAACATCTTCGTCGCGACGACCAAAGCCCTTGGAGGGTTTCCAAGGCAGAGCCTGCTGCAGAGGGCGCTCGGCTGTAGGGGTCCAGCCGAGCTCTTCGAGAACCATGCGAGTAGCCTGGGCGAGGTTCATGGTGTAAAAGTGCATGTGGTGGATGCCAGCGTCCATGAGCTTGCGGCACATTTCGACAACCAGGTTCTTGCCAACCTCGCGAACAGCGACATCATCGTTCTTGACGGGCTCCAATTGGTCGAGCCAGTCCTGGGGAATCTTGCAGCCGCAGTGCTTGACGCGGCGGAGGAAGCTGGCGTAGGTGGCAATGGGCATGATACCGGGGAGGATGGGGACGGTGATGCCGGCGGCACGAACCTTGCCGACCCAGCGAATGAAGTTTTCAACGTCGTAGAACATCTGGGTGACGATGAAGGTACCGCCAAGGTCGACCTTGTACTTGAGATGCTCAATCAGCTCGTCTTCGTTGTCGTTGTCGTCGCAGCCCTCAGGGTAGCCAGCAACACCAATGTCGAAGTGGTCGCCATAGGTGGTACGGATGTGCTTGACGAGATCGCAGGCATACTGGAAGCCGTCCTCGGTGGCAGTCCACTTCTCCTGGGCGCGGGGAGGGTCGCCGCGGAGAGCGAGAATGTTGGTGCAACCAGCCTTGTAGGCCTTGTGGAGAGCGTCGTTGACCTTTTCCATGCCCATGTCGGTGCAGGTCAGGTGCATGCAGGTCTCGAGACCGTACACCGCCTGGGCCTGGAGGACCATCTCGCAAGTAAGCTCGGCAATACGTCCGCCGGCACCCCAGGTGATGTCGATGAACTGGGGGCCAAAGTTGTACATGCGATCCATACGGTCGTAGAGGTTTTGGACACCCTGGGCGGTCTTGGGCGGGAAGTATTCGAAGGAAAAGGAGGGCGCGCCCGACCTTCTGGTCTCGGCGAGCAGATCCTTGACGTGCATGGTGACTGGACTTGTGTGCGGGAGAGACAATGGAAGTTGGAGTAGGACGTATGTCGAGCAAAGGGCGGTGGATAGTCGTATGCACTATACAAGCCGGGGAGTCGGATGAGGGGGCAAATTGGAGCGTCAAGAACAGCAGGGTCGCTAAGATGAAGTGATTCGACTGAATTCGACAGTGTTAGCGCTTTAAATAAAGAAGAGCTGCAACATGTCGCCGAGCAAGGAGACTTTGCTTGCCAAAGACGGCCAGGGAACGTGGGGGAAGACCAAATTGACTCACAGGTACAGCAGCACTACAAACAGCAGCGAAACAGGAACCCAGTAAAGGGGCCTAGGAGAGCGGGTAATTGGGATATGCCACCGGCCGAATTATGACACAGGCCAGGTTAAGCAAGAATGGTAAGAAAGAGATATGGTAGGAGAAGAGATGAAAAAAAGAGACTGAGAGGAACGGCGGGCAGTCGGAGCAAAGATATGGGGATGTTCCTGGGGCGGGTCAAGGCTGGGATTGCTGGGGACTTGCTGGGTCCTGCCCCTCCATCCAGCGTGTATACATTTAGCGGTTTTTTTTTGACCCGAACAAGACGTAAAAAAAACCCAAAAGTCGGCCCCGCGGTGTCGGGGCAAGGTACGTACCCATGGGGTTAGTTTTACTACGTATCGAATCACTTGGGCCTTTGGCACCAAAACAAGGGCTACGGGACAAGGTCGCAGTGGTGTTTGGCCAAAGTATCTATTTTGCAGTGTCGGTGAGAGGCTGGCTGGCGGTGGGAGGTACCTGGGCTGTGGCCGGATGTTCCGCCCAGTTAGTTATTGAGAAGAAAAGCTACCGAGGGTAGGAACTGTAGCGGTATTCTCATATTTGATGGGGACAAGATGGAAAATAAAGCTACTTGATGCATTGCAGGCTGTGCTTGCAACCAATCTTGAAGCCGCCGCAGAACCAGCGGAACCTCTAGAAGATCTCCCAGCAGGCAGGGGGCCCAAGCCGCGAGGTACGTACCTACCCATTGCCAGGTTACCTGCGTGCCAGGTTACCTGCGTGCCTGCCTACCTGTGCAAGTATCCAGGTATCCATATGTACCCCTCCACACCCTCCAAAACTCCGCACTCGCAGTTTGTTGGGGACATGTCTTAGCGTCTCGTCGCCCAAAAATGGCTGCTAAAGAGGCACAAGCTTGGGTAGGTACGCATAGGTAGGCATGTGCTACCTGTTTGCCTGTGTGCACCATCTCTGCGCGCGGCTTTCAGTACAAACATGTGCCTCTCTCCAACTAGTCTGCGGCTCAATCCGCCTCACTTGTTATATTCGTTTGATATATCCCGCAGCAGATCCATCCATCCCCATCTTCGCCAGCTCCAGCAGCAAGCGTCTGCATTGCAGCGACGGTCCGGCGAATGAGAGAGCCCCTCTACCAATTGCGCAATCGACGGGGCTCTTTGTCAGGGCCGACCTCTCTGCTCCATCTCGGCTACCAGCACACCCCACGTTCTCTAACACGCTCTTGGTGCTGGTCGCTAGGTAGCCAGTTCAATCTACCATCACGCTCTGGTAGAACTAGTCATCGAATATTAAACGCCGGTCGCTGAAATAGACCACCGGTCTCCCCAAGATTATGACGCACACCTTGCGGAATCATTTATACGTAAACCGGCCCTTTCTCTGCCAGGATGGCCTGCTCCTTCATCTCCCACCCCAGTTACCAAATCGCCTATCCTCGCGCGGATACGGATACGAGCATCACCGCCAGCCATCCTCTGCATGCATCAGTGACCATCCACAGCCATTCAATCTCGCCGGTGTGTTCAAGACCTGCTGCCCGCCATCTTGTGGAGTACATGCTTTGCTTTCCTACGCGGCCACCACGTTGCCGTTGCAACGCACTCTCTCAGGCACTCTGCTGTCGCATTACGCCACTGCTCTTGCAGTTCAACCAGCTCTGCATCTGCCCTTGCATTTGCCAATTGAAGCTTGCGTCGGGCCTGATGGCAGCTCCCAGGCTCTCGCTTCCAGTTTCATGCACCTGCCTTGACCGGTCTGCGCGGAAAATCGAATCGAGGCTGTTGAACCTGCCCAAGTCACCTTAGATGCAGCACAACACAAATCTGCGTAGGTTGGCCAGCAAGCGTCACTGGTCAACAATGACAATTATGATCAACCCCAGTGTAGAATAAACAGCTTCGCTTCTTACAGTACTTCATTAGAGGTTTAATGTACAAGAGCCTGCGTTCGGTGCCTGCCATCACGCATCCTCCTCCCCGGCGGCCTTGAGGGCCAGCGGTGGCGCACCGCGAAGCCTCCTCCAGCGATTGCTCGTCGCTATGATCTCTCTATCAAATAAAAACCACCAGCGCTGGAAGACGACCTGCCCTACCTCCCAGCACGCCGGATCGTATGGATCATCTCCGTATATCCGCACGCCCTCCGAATTATCCTCAATATCGTACGCCAGATTCGCCAGGCCCAGCGGACCGGCGGCGCTAGGCGGCCGCGACTCTTCCGGCAACGTAAAAATGTTGATGACCTTGTCGCGCACGCACGGCCACGGCAAAAAGTCCAGAAACGGATGATGGGGCATGAGAATTTGTGTCGCGGTCGGCTGCCACGTCGCCGGCAGCTGTTCCGCCGGTGTCCCGCATCCCTTGGTGAACGAAGACTGCGCCGTCAGACTCCAGACGTCGTTTGGCGAGCCGAGACGTTCCGCTATCCGCATCAATCCTTTGAGCAGCGTCAGCTCAAAGACGGGAAGGAGGTAGCTGTCGGAGAGGCTGCCGTCCGAGTTGACGCTCGCAGGGCTGCTGCCAAACGATGGCGGCGAGCTGGCATTTGACGACGCTGTGAAGAAGTTGAGAGAGGGCATGCCACCCGCTGATGTTATCGATGAAGAGAAGTCAGGCCATTCGATGTCGTTTTGCGAAATGTTTGACTCGATATTGGAATTGGGCAGTAACGGCGTCAACGACATGTTGGCCATTGCAGGCCATGCATCACCGGAACCTTCCAAGCTGCTAACATCGGCTGTCTCAAGGATGCTATTGCCAGTGATGTTTTGCTCGCCAACAGGAGTTTCTTCTATTGCGACAAAGTTATGCGTTTCGTCGTTTGTTTTACTCTGTGCCTGCTGCTTCTGTCGGTGCAGCCGTTTCTTCTCACCTATATCCATATCAGTCCATGTTCAGCATTGAGAGCAATCGCTCAACTCACGATATCTTCGTTGAGCTAGCACGTTTAACACGCGCTTTCTTTCGGCGGCATCTTCTTCAATGTCAGGCACATCGAGTTGGCGAGGTTCTTTGTACTGCCGTTGTCGCGTGCGAGGTTTGCCGCTAGAGTGGCTTGTTTCACTCATGCTGATTTATGTGACCTAGGATGGCTGCGCGCAAGGCACAGAGGAGCTGATCGAGATCGAAACGATGGTCTGGGTAGCTTAGAGTAATCAAATAATGAAATTGGTTTTTTTCAAAGTGTTTTTTTCTGATTTTAGATGGAAGAAATAAACCTCAATTCACTCCCATGGACATGGACGAGGTGACAGCTCAGCTCCCCACTGAGCATAACGCTTCCAGCCCCACGTGTGGCTTCGCACTGTCTGAGCATTACGGATAATAGGTACCTATCAAGTGGTGTGCAGTGTGTGGCTGGTCATGTATTTCACATCTCATTCAGCCCTGTATACAGTGCGCCCTGCAGCCTGGAATTTCCCCATTTCAAGGAACGGCATTTAGTATCACGACTAACAGCTGTATCAATTATGAGTCACATGCTCGTTGCTGCGTACTTTGAAAAGCTGCACTGATAGCTATATAAAACTGTACAGGGTCTCCTTTCATTTATTGCAGGACAAACTTCATGTAAAAATTAAACAAGATGCGGCTGGTCGAGATCGATTATGCGCTGGTTCGGGCTGACCTCGACGCAGGCGTGCCAACAAACTTCAACACATGTTTTCACACAGAACAAGATGCGCCAGATTTTCCTGTCCCGACAAGCCGGCCGTATGGTTTTGACAAGTGGTTGCCTCTGATACTTGAATCGCGCGGCATCGACAGGTCAGCCTGCCAGACAGCGGCCCTTTCTCGCGGCAAAGTCGCAACCATTCTCAGCGCGGCCAGGTCCTCGATACAGACCGGCACAATGAGCCGCGCATACGCAGAAGATCTGCAAGATGAGATATATCCCGTTTTTGCCGCGCTGAAATATCCCCCGGAGGGCTTGTTTATGCGTTTGGGGGGATGTTCCCTGAAGGACGCAGCCTCGGATGGGCAAATGGCGGTATTTTCAGCCAACGATGCGGTGCTCCAGATCAGCACATCTTTGCGCGCCTTTATAACACTTACGAATTTCCTAAATACGGATCAAGATTCTGCAATGCTATACTGCGTACCGTTTGATAATCGCATGGATACCCGCCACGAGTACCGGGTATTTTGTGTACCCGAGACGTTTGAAATTTCGGCCGTCAGTCAATACAAGTGGCACAAGCCGTGGGCTTTTGCCGACAATACGCCAGATGAGCGCAGAGACATTGCCGAGGCTATTCTGCAAGGCATACGGAAAGTTCATGCCAGCATCATCGACAGGCTGGAAGCACAGGGAGTGAACGAACTGGATGACCTGATTTACACACAGGGATTCTCGTTTGACGTGCTAAATATCGCGGGAGGCGACTCATTCTTGTTGGTTGAGCTCAATTCCTTTGGTGTTAGGGGGGCCTGCGGATCTTGTCTCTTCCAATGGATCAGAGATCAGGAAACATTATATAACAAGGATGGACCAGTCGAGTTCCGCGTCACCATGTAAGCTTATGCGTAGCAAATACAGTTATTTTCGGTGAAAAACACGGCTAGAGTTTTTAAATTGTTCTTCTGTTTCTATCATCTGTCACTTCACACTACTATTAGACTTTCATCCTTCTATTTTCCTCTTGATCGTGTTCATCATTAAAACCGCTGCTCATTCTGCTGGGGACCTCGTAAGATGGAGCATGAAAGCCACTTCTTTTCAAAGAATCGAAGTCTACTTAAACATCCGTAGTTGCAAACATCACCCCTTCTGCTATATCACTATAATAGATCAATTACTTGCTGCTTATATAGAAATCTACCTTGCCCTATTGATACATACGACCACAGGTAGCAGAGAACTCGGGATCCCGTCCGCTCTCCCATAGATAAGCTGCTAACCGGCAGATTAGTAGTTGGGTCGGTGACGACCAGCGAACACCGGCTGTTGTATGTATTTTTTATTTTTGCTGAAATTTGTTATCGATATTACTTTCAAGTGTGTTGTGGGCTATGTGGAACTGACATGGGCTCGCTTTTTTTGGTGGTGATTTTAGCGTCTCAGTGCCTGTAAAACTTTAGCGGGCGGCACCCCGCGCCACTGCTTCCAAGCCACCAAGGTGAGCATGGCCAAGTCAGGGAAACCGGTAGCCAGAAAAAAAACGACGCTAGTTCCGTCGCGTCTCCAGATTTAATGCGCAGAGGTACTCGCATGAGCAATCTCGGCATCGTCACTCGAGAAGTTCGTCCCTTGTGCAACGTCGCGAAAACATTCATTTTGCACCGCGGGCTCCGACCTGGATCAGCTTTTCACAAATCAAACAATCGACGACCCCGCAACAAACGGCCGACTCAAGCACCACCGCGCGCGCCGGCCCATGTGGTGCTCGTGCTCACCATGCTGTTTCCCGAGGAGGATGCGGCGCAGCTAAAGACTTGGATTGTCAAGCGCATTGAGAATACGTAGGTGGCCCTCATGTTTGCTTCTTCGCCAGACAGTAGCCTAGCCTCGATATCGTATTTCCTAACACTCGAGGCTCTCAACAGATCCGATGCCGACTCGGATGTGCTCGCAGACTACGTCATTGCCTTGCTGAAGCATGACGGCGACCAAGCAGCCGTTCGCAAGCTCTGCGAGGAAGAAATCCCAGACTTCCTGACCGAAGGTCCGTTCGATTGGCACTGAATTTACCCTGTTTTAGTCGGCAACCTGACAAGCTTTACTCTGTATGCAGATTCGAAAGCCTTCCTTGACGATGTCTTCCAAGCGATTACCTACAAATCTTATATGCCTGGCGCACCTCCAGCACCAAAATTGCCTGCAGCAGGTGCCCCGACTGCTCCAGCAAGTTTACCACCAAAACCAGCCAATCCCAGGAAACGCGGCTTCCACGAAGACGGAGACAGCCAGGACTACAACGGCTTTGAGCAACTGGACGAGCGAGCATACAAGCAGCCTCGCCGAGGCGGGCGCCGCAATGAAGGGTTTAACGGATATGCACCGCCGATGATGGGGAACATGCCACCTTTCGACCCGAACAATCCTATGGAAGCATTCGCGAGAATGCAAGCCATGGGTATGCAGTTTCCTGGCATGCCTGGATACCGCGGGCAGGGGCCGGGTAACAGACAGCGCAAGCGCAAGAGATGCAGGGATTTTGATAACAAAGGGTATTGCGCGCGGGGAAGCACCTGTCAATATGATCACAGCCAAGAACAGGATGTACCTTTGGGTAAGTGGCAGATGGCATGTCCCGTCGGCCAACCAACTAACGACAGCTATCATAGATTACGATACGGGAGATAGGTACATGGACATGGCACAGATGATGGCCAGTGGGCCTCAATTCATGGGTGACGCGCAGCGAGGTGGGCGAGGCGGTCGAGGCGGACGTAAGAACCGCGGAGGCAAGGCAGGCAAAAGTTCAAAAGCGAGCATCTCTGCCGATGGCCCCGTATACGACCGATCTATGTCGACAATTGTTATCGAAAATATCCCTGAAGAGAGCTTCTCAGAAGAACAAGTCTACGATTTTTTTGCGCAATTTGGTAAAATTGAAAAGGTGTCGACGCAAGAACACAAGCATCTGGCTATTGTCAAGTACAGCAACTGGGACGAAGCCAGCGCAGCTTACAAGTCTCCAAAGGTCATCTTTGATAACCGATTTGTTAAGGTCTTTTGGTACAAGGAGGAAGCTGATAGAGCGGGCCAGCGCGGCTCAAGGTCTGCTGGTCAGGGGGCGAGAGAAGGGTTCAGTGGAGGTGATGACGGTGGCCAGACACCAGAGATTGACCCCGAGGAGTTTCAAAGAAGACAAGATGAAGCGCAAAAGCTGCACCAGGAAAGGGAAAGCAAACGCTCGGAGCTAGAAGTGAAGCGCCAGGAGCTCGAGAAACAACAGCAGGAGCTACTGGCGAAGCATCGGGCTGAGACGGAAAAATTGCAGGCGAAATTGCTGGCCAAGACTGGTGGTGGCACTGGAGACGGTGTAACTGATGAAAACGGCACACCGTCCGGGTCGACGGACATGTTACGAGCGAAACTGGCGCTGCTTGAGCAAGAAGCCAAGATTCTCGGCATCGACCCACAGAATCCTAATGGTGAAGACAATGACGCAGGAAGCTTTCGTGGAGGCTACCGAGGGAGAGGCTACCGGGGCCGAGGAGGCAGCACCAGAGGCGGATATGCGCCGCGCGGCAGGGGGTCCTTTCGAGGAAACGGAGCACGACACGCCGCCTATGCGCAATTCTCGATCGACAATCGACCCAAGAAGATCGCCATCGCTGGTGTGGACTTTTCGGCTACGGAAAAGGATGAAGCTTTGCGCCATTTTCTGATTGTAAGTTGCTCACAAACTGGGCCCAGCGTGTAATAAAATAGCTAACATGGGTTTTACAGAGCAATGGCGAATTCGAATCTGTCGAGAGCAACGCTGGCAAGACTATGGTGTCGTTCCCTGACCGGAAGACGGCAGAGAAATTTTATTTTTCCCTCCAAGGCAAAGAGCTTCCGGGTGTCTCTGGAAACTTGGAGCTGTCCTGGGTCAATACGCCACTGCCACCGGTACCTACTGGCGCTGCGGCTTCGGCTGCTGCCTCGTCTGCCAACAAGACCGCCGTCGAAGCCGAAGGTGTACTGGAGGACTTTGGCGGCATGGAGGACGGAGGTAACGAGTATGCAGGTGCCGACAGCTCAAGACAGGATGAGCCGCGACGTGAAGTGAATATGGACTATGAGATGCCAGACGAAGAGGCCTGGTAGGGTCGGGCAGGGTAGCTTGTGAATGCTGCTTCTCTTTGTGCGTATAATAGATTATAGGGTTCATGAGGAGAATCATGTACTTGGGTTTTTCATCATTTAGCTGGTAAGCATTTGAGGGACGAAGAGCAATTTAATGCATATGATTTGCCATTCTGGCAAGCTGTACAGTCTATACATTGTCCTTCCCATCCATGCCCATGCTTGTAGACACAGAGTGTAGCTGTGCTGGCTAACACGCAGTGGCGTTCTGGAAATGTTTCCTCCCGATTGAACAAGGCCCCTTGGACTTCTTAGCTTGAAAAAAAGGAAGTTGTTGGTATTTACTCATCAGCACATGCCACACTGCCTTGCTATTTGCGGAGTCAGTAATACGCCTTGTCGGCGACAAGCTTAGCCAGAAATTACTGTTCGTTCATTCGGCGGGGCGTGCTGGATCTAATGATCGTTGGCCCCGGCAACACGACACAAGCCAGCTATTGCTAGCTAGTCATGCACGCGCTATGGGACGCCATGCCCAAGTGCGACATCAGCATTGGCTATGGAGAGCGGGCAAGCGATTGCTTGCCAAGCAAAGTTCGTTTGTTAGTAGACTCGCCACATAGCGATTGGTCCCTCTCACGAGTTTGACCTGGCGACTCTGTCGTCATGGCCATCACGTTCAGCAAAACCTTGACGTGATGACTTCTTAGTAGCCCAGATGGTAGCACATCGAAGGAGTTTTGCTATGAGGATTCGGACATGAGGAAGCGGCTAGGTCTATCGGAAATTGATTTGATTGAGATGTGGCGCTCGTCGCGTAAAGCATTTACAACACAAATTGCACTTCTTCACGATACCTCATACAACCCTTCCCAATATCCCGACATTCCAGAGCTGAAGCCGAAGCCGAAGCCGAACCCGTGAAATGCCGAGTTCGCCTAACGACATAATCATATTTGTTAAATGAGTTATGCTTGGTTATAAAGCACTTTGTTTCACCAAAAACAGACAAGTCAGATAGATGTAACACTGGGCATAGTGCGGCTTTCGTGGGCAAGGCGGGATAACCGGGCGGCTCGATTGTAAGCGCTACGACAACATAGTGCTTAGCATCTGGTCGAAAACGCCCTGCGAGGCTGTTCGAAGTTTCGATCGTGATGTCAATTGATTTTAGTACTTGGAAGCAAATTTGACATAAATAACAGAGATGCCTTGAGAGGCCGTCTCGTTTCCTGCAGTGGATCAGGCAGCCAGCTATAATTGACAAGAGATTTCTGCAAGATCGACAGCAAAGTGCTCAACAAATCTCATCATGAAAATCGAGCCCGCGTTTCTCGCCCTCGGGCTGAACGGCATAGCTTCCGCGGCAGTGACCAAGCGTGGAGGTCGTACATGCACGTTTGAGCTTTCTCATCTCCGCACTCAGGTAATTGACATAACCAACACTCTATAGGGCTCATGGAATTGAACCATTCGACGGAAAAGAGGACGGATATAGCTAACTGGCCATGTAGAACCCTGTGGGCGGTGGTGATGCCACTCTGATCTGCCATGCCAGGATCGATTATGGTGACAGTCGACCGGTGGATGAGCTGACTGACTCTTGCTATGAGGTTGTCCGAGACAAATGCTACAATTCCCAGCTCCCATATCGAATTTGGTATGTGCCAAAAAAAATAACACGAGCGCAGTATGGCCAAGGCGCACTAGTTAACGAAGCGCAGCGTTCACACCAACTGGGACCTCTCGGACGGCTATATTGACTATGGAGCCGAACACCGCGACTTCAACGAAAACGGCTGTGAAAAAGACCGCTGGGGCAACCCCGCGGGCGACAAGGAGTCCGTCAAGTGCCACTTCCCCTGTGACGTGCCGGAGCCCACGACGACGATCCCACCGTGGACTCCGACGCCGGTGCCGGACCCGGGGAAGCTGGGCCCGAACCCAAAGGTCCTGATTGTCGGCGACTCCATCAGCCACGGGCAGGAGGGAGATTTTACCTGGCGCTACCGCATCTCCGAGTGGTTCCGCGAGTACGCGCCGGACACCAAGCCGACCTTTGTTGGGTATGTTGCCGCGCACCCGGCGCCGCGCCGCGCCCCCATTTCCCCGTTTGACGTCTGCTGATTGAAGCAAAGCCCTTATACCGGCACCCAGGAGCGAGCAAAGGCGCGTGAACCGCAGCCGCCGCGACTGGATTCGGATCTGAAGCCAGATGGCAGCCCAAGTGAGTCCACGCTGCTATTTTTTCTTTTTTTTTTTTTAAAAAAAAAGGTAAAATTATGCTTCGAACCATGCTGACGTTTACCCTCTCCAGAAACATCCGGAGGCTATTATCAAGGAATGCCCTCATTTCAGTCCAACCATTTCGCCGTATGGGGCCGTCAAGTTGCACAAGATATCCCGTTGATTCGAGACGTTGTCGCCAAATACAAGCCAGACATTATGTTGGTCATGCTCGGTTTCAACGACATGGGCTGGTTTGTATCCGATGCACTGGGGACACTGAACAGTATGGTACGCATACACCAAAAGTCGCCCCATCAATTCACATGGCCCAGGATCGGAATGCTAATAGGGTTGGCTAAAAGGAAAAATTCATCTCAGAGGCGCGAAAGGGAAACCCTGCTGTTCGAATGGCCATCGCAGACGTGCCTCAACGCTCATTGATTGGAGGACGCGAGGACCTCCCTGTCAAGACTACAGAGTATAACAAAGCTCTGCCGAACTTGCTTAAGAAGTACGACAACGAACTTGCTCCGACGAAGCTAGTGGAGATTGCATCCAACTATGACTGTGCGCCAGCGCACTGCCCGGTATGGCCTCCCCTATATAAAAGACGTCAACACACTACTAACAGTTGTGCAGGCCGGTTATGATGGTTTACATCCTAATGCATACGGCGAGTACTTGATCGCCCAATCATTCAGCCGAACCCTGCACAAGGACTTTGGCGTCGGCAAAGGCGAACTGAAGCTGCCGAGCTCATACCCTCCCCGCCCGCTACCTGTCCCCGGCAATATTAAGGCAGTCCCTGAGGCAATGGGCGTACAGGTCACCTGGGACCAGGTGTACGAGTCCAATTCCTATGACGTGCGCTCTCGCATTGCCGGGGCTTCAGAGTGGACAGAGTCACGAGCCGGCACGAACCGATACGACCAGACGTTCACGGTCAAGGGCATCAAGTGGGAGTTTCAAATCAGAAGCAGCTACGGCGAACCCGCGCAGGGCGGCGCCAAAGGTCCCTGGTCCCCCATAATCAGCGCAACGGCCGATCGCAGCACGCCGCCGCCTCCCAAGGATGTGCGCACCTCGGCCAACGGCAACAGCCTCACTGTCGCCTGGGGTGGCGTCGACGGCGGCCCCGTCGACCGATTTGGCGTGACCATCTGGGACCGGGACATGCCGGGCGCCTTCATCGATCTCCACGGCGCGAAGCAGAGCCCGTACACGTTTTCTGGCCTCAAATCGGGCCATCGCTACGACATATGGGTCGAGACCTGGGGCGGCCCGGGCATGGGCGGCCTGCCGGTCGGCGGCAACCCCGTCCTGATTGGTGCTGGCGCGCCCTCGGCCCCGAGCGGCCTCAAGGCGGAGACGGTCGACCCGACGACGGTCAAGCTGACCTGGAACGGTGCCGCCGGAGCTGCCGGCTACAAGGTGTATACGACCCCGGACGAGACGGCGACGAAGACGGGATCCAAGGCGGACACCAAGGGAAAGCTCGTGGAGGGCGCGACCAGCTGGGGAGAGTCCTTCTTGTACCCGGGCGCGTGGCACTTTAGCTTCTGCGTGGCAGCCATCAATGGGCAGCAAGAGTCCACAAGGGTCTGCGCGACGCCTCCAAAGGCCAGTGGGTTCCAATAAGCAAGCCGAACTATGTGGCCCGCTGCTTTTGTTTTGGTACCATTGTATTAGTCGAGAATTTAATAGTTTGTCCGTCCCAATGTCCATATCTGCTGATCTCCCTCCACCTGCATGATTTGTGATCTTTACGTGTACCAGAAGCTGAGTAATGCCATGTTCATACGGCAACTGTCCGACCTTTGTTGCTGAATGCATGCCAGCTGTCTTGGCCGTTATGAACCTCAACGAGCCTTTGTTTGATGTCTGGTTACGACAGTGACACGTGCTTACCATCACAATGACTATGTTGACAACAGCCAGCTGGGCGGCACTGCGTGAGCCAGGACTCATAGACGCAAGCGAGCGGTCCATTCGCTCTGCTGCCGCTCACACGATTGCTGTGTCTGTAACAAGTCTACCAGATCTCATGAAATGGTGACTGGGATGATTGTGGTCCTCTTAACAGAAAAGTCGTGTCTAAGCATCTCCAGTATATCCGTTTATGATCATCGATAACGGACGCACCATAGATTAATTGCACAAGTGCTCACGATAATTGCCATGGCCAGAATAAGCGCGTGCCGTTTCTACACGGAAAGCCGCCGACGTCGACGCACGTCACGGCCATCGAGACGGACTCTGACGAGCTGCAGCAGCACATCATCATTACTGATGGCGCGGAGAAGCTCCCTCCAGCACCAGCTCCAAGGCCACCTCGACGTGCAGCCCTAATAACGCTGCTGGTGCGGTCACTGGGGCACCTGCCCTGGCTGGCATGGCAGTCATTGTTGGAGTTGTGGCACTCTGATTTAAGCTATATTTCATCTTGAGTCGGCAATTTAGCTTAGCGACGGGGAGATGCAAGGCCATGATGGTGACCGAAGCGCGTGGACTGTTGCATCGTATGTCAATAGAGTAATGGTTGGTGAAGCACCATTGGTCGGTGTCGGTTTGCAAAGGGCATCTCGTGGCGACGCCAGTGCTGGTACGATTCCGTACCTCTCTGCATGCTCAGTGGTCGGTTATTCGACGGCGGCGCTAGTAGCTGGCAGCGAGAACAAGCCACAGCGAGGGCTGGACCTAGTGCCTGGGACGCCAGGCATTAGTTAGCAGACTGACGAGTTAGAGCTTTGCCGGAGGTAGTTAGCTAGTTAGTGATTTGCTGGCTGGCTTGCGCCGTGGTGTGGGAAAATTTTATCCCTCAATTTCGCATTGGGCCAGCTTTTTTTTTCTTTTTTGTGGGCTGCTTGCCTTTGCTTGCCCGCCCACACCCCCGCTTGGATTGGCTGCAAGCTGGGAACGGCTTACGCTTGCACCAAAACTGGAACCGCACAAGCTGGCGGGGTTAAAAATGCAGTATGAGGTTGAAAAAAAAGAAAGAGAGCTACAGATTTGGGCTGGCAAAAAGCCAAGGGAACAATGACAATGGAATATACATAGAAACTCGTGGCCAGAAGCATCTGGCACGATTCTACAACAGCGATTAGTCAGTCCGACCAGTCATAGAGGTGACTCGACAAGCTTAGAAAGCTGTCACAGCGAAAGCCAGAGAACGCCCGTGGAAGGCACCCAAGGCCACCAAAGGCCACCAAAACCGGGCCTTCAGGGCCTATCTCCGTGACAGCAGCAAAAGCTACAGAGGTACTCGCCCGTTTCCTGTAATCAACGTAGCAGCAAAGCAGGAAAAAAAAGCAGAGAGCCCACTCTCGTCAGTCTTTTTTAGTGGGTGACTGTGGTGGCGGCACCCTGTGTTTCGCCCGTCCTCGTCCTCGCCCCTCCCCTCCCACTTTCTTCGCCCATCGCCTAAGAAGCTCGTCTTCCCCTCCACTATTTTTCCCTCTTCACCTTTTCATCCTCTCCCAACCTTCCCCCCCTCCGATTACAACAAGGGACGCTCAAAGAGTGGCAGTGATCTGGTCGCTGTCTCTCCCATCGTCGCTTTTGAGTCGCTTTTTTCCTATAAAAGAGTCCTTCAGCTCTCCCAAGAGGCTTCGTTATCTTCAAACGTAGCCGTCTTCTCACGCGCGGGGTCAAAATCTTCAACCCCGCTTTACCTCTTCACACCACCAAATTTTTATAGGCAAGCTCAGCTTCCAAAACCGCAACCATGGTTAAGTAAGTATCTTTTAATTCTGCTGCTCGGCTTGGATTTTGTCTTGTTTGTTCGGCCGTGTTCAAAGACGCACCGCATCGTCCCTCAGTCCTCGCATTGCGGGCGTGGTGGCGCTCAACGGCAAAAAAAAAAACCCCCCCAAACCGAGGAGCAAGAAAAAATCAGCTCCCAGCCCACTCCGCCCAGCGCGAGCTTCAAGCTTGCCACGGCATCGGGCTTCCATCTTGACCAGCCATCATGCTAACCATGCTTCCCTCTACAGTTTCACCGTCGACGAGGTCCGGGCCCTCATGGACAAGCCCTCCAACGTCCGTAACATGTCCGTCATTGCCCACGTCGATCACGGCAAGTCTACTCTTACCGACTCCCTTCTCGCCAAGGCCGGTATCATCTCCACCGCTAAGGCTGGTGATGCCCGTGCCACCGACACCCGTGCCGACGAGCAGGAGCGTGGTATTACCATCAAGTCCACTGCCATCTCCCTGTACGGCCATCTTGAGGACCCCGAGGACATCAAGGACATTGTTGGCCAGAAGACCGACGGTCAGGACTTCCTGATCAACCTCATTGACTCCCCCGGTCACGTTGATTTCTCTTCCGAAGTCACTGCTGCCCTCCGTGTCACTGACGGTGCTCTCGTCGTCGTCGACACCGTTGAGGGTGTCTGCGTCCAGACCGAGACTGTCCTGCGTCAGGCTCTTGGTGAGCGCATCAAGCCCGTTGTTGTCATCAACAAGGTCGACCGTGCTCTTCTCGAGCTCCAGGTCTCCAAGGAGGATCTTTACCAGACCTTCTCCCGTACCATCGAGTCCGTCAACGTCGTCATCTCCACCTACTTCGACAAGTCTCTCGGTGATGTCCAGGTCTACCCCTACAAGGGTACCGTCGCTTTCGGTTCCGGTCTGCACGGCTGGGCCTTCACCGTCCGTCAGTTCGCTGTCCGCTACGCCAAGAAGTTCGGTGTCGACAAGAACAAGATGATGGAGCGTCTCTGGGTAAGTTAATACAGGCAACCTTGTCAACCAAACCGTTTCCCGCCTCATGCTAACAATCCTTGCAGGGCGACAACTACTTCAACCCCCACACCAAGAAGTGGACCAAGACCGGCACCCACGAGGGCAAGCCTCTTGAGCGTGCTTTCAACCAGTTCATTCTGGACCCCATCTTCAAGATCTTCGCCGCTGTCATGAACTTCAAGACCGAGGAGATTAACACTCTCCTCGAGAAGCTCCAGCTCAAGCTCAGCACCGAGGATCGCGCCAAGGACGGCAAGCAGCTCCTCAAGGCTGTTCTCCGCACTTTCCTTCCCGCTGCCGACTCTCTTCTGGAGATGATGATCCTCCACCTTCCTTCTCCCGTCACTGCCCAGAAGTACCGTGCCGAGACTCTCTACGAAGGTCCCATGGATGACGAGTCCGCCGTCGGTATCCGTGACTGCGACCCCAAGGGTCCCCTCATGCTTTACGTCTCCAAGATGGTTCCCACCTCCGATAAGGGTCGTTTCTACGCCTTCGGTCGTGTCTTCTCCGGTACCGTCCGCTCCGGCCTCAAGGTCCGCATCCAGGGCCCCAACTACACCCCTGGCAAGAAGGATGATCTCTTCGTCAAGGCCATTCAGCGTACCGTCCTCATGATGGGTGGCAAGGTCGAGCCCATTGACGACATGCCTGCTGGTAACATTGTCGGTCTTGTTGGTGTCGATCAGTTCCTCCTCAAATCTGGTACCATTACCACCTCCGAGACTGCCCACAACATGCGTGTCATGAAGTTCTCCGTCTCCCCTGTCGTCCAGCGTTCCGTCAAGGTCAAGAACGGTCAGGATCTCCCCAAGCTTGTCGAGGGTCTCAAGCGTCTCTCCAAGTCCGACCCCTGCGTTCTGACCATGACCAACGAGTCTGGTGAGCACGTCGTTGCTGGTGCCGGTGAGCTGCATCTCGAGATTTGCTTGAAGGATCTTGAGGACGACCACGCTGGTGTCCCCCTCATTATCTCGGACCCCGTCGTCCAGTACCGTGAGACCGTTGCTGGCAAGTCTAGCATGACTGCCCTCTCCAAGTCTCCCAACAAGCACAACCGTATCTACATGACTGCTGAGCCCATCGATGAGGAGCTCTCCCTCGCCATTGAGGCCGGCAAGGTCGCTCCCCGTGACGACTTCAAGGCCCGTGCCCGTGTCCTCGCCGACGACTTCGGTTGGGACATCACTGATGGTCAGAAGATTTGGTGCTTCGGTCCCGACGGCAGCGGTGCCAACCTGCTCGTCGACCAGACCCGTGCCGTCCAGTACCTCAACGAAATCAAGGACTCCGTTGTCTCCGGTTTCCAGTGGGCTTCCCGCGAGGGTCCCATTGCTGAGGAGCCCATGCGCTCTATCCGCTTCAACATCCTCGATGTTACCCTCCACGCTGATGCCATTCACCGTGGTGCTGGTCAGATCATGCCCACCACCCGTCGTGTCCTCTACGCCTCGGCCCTTCTTGCTGAGCCCGCTCTTCTCGAGCCTGTCTACCTTGTCGAGATTCAGGTTCCCGAGCAGGCCATGGGTGGTGTCTACGGTGTCCTGACCCGCCGTCGTGGTCACGTCTTCAACGAGGAGCAGCGCCCTGGTACTCCCCTCTTCAACATCAAGGCCTACCTCCCCATTCTGGAGTCTTTCGGTTTCAACGCCGATCTGCGCCAGGCCACCTCCGGCCAGGCTTTCCCTCAGTCCGTCTTCGATCACTGGCAGGTGCTGCCCGGTGGCTCTCCCCTCGATGCCTCCTCCAAGGTCGGCGCTCTCGTCACTGAGACCCGTAAGCGCAAGGGTATCAAGGTCGAGGTTCCCGGCTACGAGAACTACTACGACAAGCTGTAAGCGACCTCTTTGGGTATTCAATAGAAATATGGATCGTGCCTGGGGCATGGTTCGTGGAATGGCGGCCAGCAAAATATATGGACGCTTGTCCGAATCCTTGGGTAGATACCATGGGGTGCTTCAAGGGGCAAAAAGTACATGCTAGGTCGAGGCCATATCTCAGAGAAAGCTTGGCTTGGCTCTTTTCGTTTTATCTATGTAGTTATGTCGTCTCGGATGAATTGAAGCAAATTAAGAATGAATACTTGGCCTGTGGACAGCGTGATGACCCGAGTACGCCTACCATATGTGTACGCGACCTTGTAGGGCGAAACTCTCTCTGGCGAAGGAAGTTTCCAACAAGTGAATGCTACTTGGTATATTACGTCCCTCTTTGTTGTTCCAGCGATTCCTACAGCCACCGACCAGTCTGGGTGTTACTCAGCCGACACTGCCTGCCACCAGCGACGACGACCATGCTTGGCAAGCGCTGCACCATTCATGTTCATAAATGGCCGTTTTTATGGAGTGTTTGCGCAGTCTCTTTTTTCTATCGATTGTATTGCAAATGGCCACGAAACGGCCTCGGCGTTGTCGAAAGCAAGTGTCATTCTTGTCCATTCAAATCTTCCCTTAGGATAGAACGCATCAATATGACTAACAGAAGTTGGGATGCTGCCAATGGCTAACACGAATCTTTTGTCGTCAAAACAGGTCTTATTCAGCACCTTCGGAGTCAGCGTTGTTGTGAAGCCGCCCTCGTTTGCCGTGAGCGAGTGGCTTTCCACGATTGGGCCAAACAGCCACCGTTGATCCTACATGGCTGAGGTGTAGCTTTTCCGTAACGTAATGATAACCTAGACAGGAGCAGAGGCTGCATCTATCGTCTGATGATTCGCAACCAGCCATCGTTTTGTGTCTCCGATGATGCATAAGTAGCCGTGCAATCCCCCCCGCGAGCCATCGTGGCTTTCATTTATTACAAGAGCTTTGAACCCTTTCCAAAACAAATTTCCGTACCGGAAACTGGCTCATTTCTACCAAGTACACTGCCCAGCATGGTTCACATCACCGCCACCGCAGCCTGGTAGCTGCTCAGCCGATGAGAACCTATGCCGACTACCATGAATTCGGCACGAGGCTTGGTATAGAATGATGACTACGGATACAAAAGCTCTTAGCATGGCTTAACCAAAATTTCAAGTATAAAAAGCCGCTCTTGGTATCGTCAAACCACTATCTCTCTCTTTGCCAGTTTTATTTCCTGCAAATACCAGGTTACATGTTCACAATACTTCGTATGCATAAAATAAGCAGGGTTTCAACACAAACAATTCACAATGACTCGCATTTATGCTATCCTCATCGCCGGTCTGGTGGCCACCGCGAGCGTCGCGGCCGTCAACACACACGAGAAAAAGGCGGATAAGCCCCGCGGCTGCGTCCTGAACGGCTGCGTTGGGCCATTGGCCGGTGATGACAACGTCACTCGCTGATTGCGGTTGCGGCATGTTGAAACCGGCGGCACAGGCAGAGCACTGCTGTGCTGCTTCAACTTGAAACGATGAAAGAAGGCATGCAGTGGTGCGGACAATATCTCGTCGGTATAGAGTCAAAGGGGAGTTTCGGGACTTGTTGGTAATACAAATTCCATGGTATTGTGTAACAATATAAAAAAGCTTTATTTTGCCCAAAACGCCAGGCGCTGTGCAAAAATTCAAAAGGGCTATAAAAACAAATATAAGAAAAACATAATCAAATATACACATGATTCATGTACAAGTTTATAAAGACATTCCTCCAGGCCGCTCACGAGGAACCCAGAATTCGCTCGTATGCATCCTCCACTTCGCCCGCCAGCTCCAAGAGGGCTACAATCACAATCTGATGCGTCAGGTTGGGCAACCTGTCACGATTCAGGCCAATCCATTCCAGCGGGGGCGTCGCTTCGCCCATGTCGCGCAGCTGCGGGGTCTCGATGATTGGCTCCTCGAGCGCAGTGTAGTCGTACTTGGAGACTGGCACGTTGACCTCGGCGGTGATCTTGCCCTGCTGCGGCGGTGGCGTCGACGAACCCTCGTCGCGGTCCTTGTCCGACAACGGCTGGCCGAGGCTCTCGGTGCTCTGCTCCCTGCTGAGGCCCGGGACGCCGGTGATCTTGACGGCCGTCATCGGCAGCTGGCGGCCCCAGACCTGCTCCAGGGACTTGTTGTGGTTTGCCAGCATGCCGCGGATGTAGCTAATGCGGGAGTAGTTCCAGCCGACTTCGACCTTGCCCTCAAAAGCGCTCTTGAATTTGTAGTCGATGTGGTTGGTGTTGGGTGATTGCCATGTCTCCATGACGGCTTCCACGCAGGGGACCTTGAGAATTGTGCCGCCACGAGAGCCTGTTGATCTCTCGACAACATCTTCGACACGCATCTCGCTGAGCGTGCGCGGTGCCTCCACGTTTCGTACACCGGCCAGACCAACGCGCAGTTGCCCAAGCGTCATCCGGAGCAAGCTGTGAATCTTTCGCTCCTGCATGCTCGCAGCAAATCTGGCGTAAGCATCTAATGCTTCCATTTTGAATACTTGATGATCGGAAAACGTGCTCGGAAAAACGCCTAGATTGAGTGCTCGCAGTGTCACGACAACATCCGTGTCCAAAGAAATCGGCGATTTGGACATGGTATCGTTCTCGGGAAGCTTTGGAATGGTACGCCTCGTCTGCAGAGCACCTCGTCCACCAATCGACTTACGGTTAATGAACTTCTCAATCTCTTTGAGGGATGCCTCGAAGCTTTCTTGATTCTCTTGCAGCAGCTTCTTCAGTGCCTGGTACGCAGCCACTCCCTGTGCGGCTGAGGACGTGGTACCGAAGAGCTGGATCGCGTCACCGTTGAAGATGGCGACAAGACGATCTCCACTGCCCTCTCGTGTTTCCCGGACATTGTACATCAAAAACTCGAGAGATGTAATATCGCCAACGAGGAATGCCTGGTAATCAAACGCTGCCTTGATTTGGAGCGCCTTGAAGGCCAACGAAGCCTGTACCAGTGGCGTTTCGTTCAAGGCTTCCTCACGTTTCGGCCACTGGATAGACGTTCGCAGTCGGAAGTGTTGCAGCGCAATGAATCCACTCAGGCGACCGGTAGAGTCGATACCAATTTTGCTGAATCCCAAACACAGGTTTTGTTCCCAGTCGGATGTCTTTTTCGAGGAGACCCAGAACTCCTGGATTTGGAAGACGGACTTTCCAATCGACTGTCCCATGTCCACACTAACATCTAGTGCTGCAATGGAAACGGTGGCCGTCCACGGGAAAGCGGCGGTTGCTGCGACCTGCTGATATCGTTGAACAAGATGGACTTGAGAAGTCTCCGTCTCCAATTTTGCCACTGGCGCAGCGTCGGCGTGTCGTAGCTCCTCTGGGTACCAGATTTCGCGGAAGAGTAAGAAATCGGGGGCCTGTCTCGCGTTGACGGAAATCGCCATAGGGCTGACATTCAAAATGGCCGACACTCCACTGACACCGCTGACATGCTTGCTGTTCATTAGAGACAGAGTGACCGTTTCAAGCGCGAAACTCGCCGTCGGTTCTCTGGAGTACACATGCTTGACTGATGCTTGCGGCTTTGTGAGAACGCCAGAAATGGCGAAGAAGTCGCCATGTTCCTGTGAGGTAATGGTGTTGAAAGTGAGATAAAAGTGCTCAAAGCTTGTTGTCGCAGCCACTCGTGCAATAGGCTGACAGCTCAAGGAGAACTCCTGTCGGCAGATTCTCAAACCCAAGTTCAGTTTGAGTCGACCAATAACGGTGGTAGGGTCTGCGGTGAGAATATTATCCTCCTCGTTCGATTTCTGAGTCTTGAGCTTCGGAGCCGTCGGGGCACTTGGCTCTTTATCCTTGTCGCTCACTACCTCCTTGATATTCGACACAATGTCGAGGACCAAAGGGACCACAGAGGGATACAAGATGTTTTTGGACGCATCAATCTTGATCTCGCCATGGAGTGATGGGTCTGTTTTGCCGTCGTCACGGTATTCGCCCTTGAGAGCCAATCCGGGACTTCGTAGAACTGCGCTGCTGCCCGAATCGTCCACGTTAAATTGACCGTATTTGCCACCAAGTGAAGGGCCTGTATGGTTCTGTTCCTTGTCGCTGCTAGATACATGGACGACAGCTCCGGCAAAATCAGCATCCAGGAGCAGACTTTCTAGCCGCTTATTGCCGAGCATTGGCCTTTGCTTGATAGACGGTGTCTCAACGGCTTCTTTACTCGCCGAATCCTGTGCGATGGCGGTCGACCATTGGGCGGAGGCTTCCTGTACATTTTTCGCGGACAACGAAATTGACTGGACCAAGTTGGCAGCAGGCAGGATAAAAGCCGAAGTTAGTCTCAAATCCAGTGATTTTCCAATAGCCTGAAATGCGAGGCGTCGAGCATCAGCTGTTGAGATGTAGGCAACGTTGAAGGTAACTTCGGGTAGAAGAGCTGAATGGAGGGATCTGGTACCCTTCTCGTGTCCAGGTGGCACCATTTGTAGCTGTAGGTCCTCAATAGTCAGTCGGGCAGACTTCTTCGTCCTTGTTCCAAATTCAATTAGGGAAATTGAGAAATGCAGATCCTCTTTGTCGTCAGAGGTATGATCCGTTTCTTTCGCGACATCCCAACTCGCACGAATGTTCCGCAGCTGGAACCGATACACGACTGACGATAAAACGGAGTCGATGAGATCCTCTTCATCTGATTGAGATAGTTCGTCATCGTTGATAGAGATGCGAGGCTTAGATTGGCGGAGTTTGCGCAAGTATTCCAATTCGCGTGACGTATCCAAGTCTTTTATTCTCGAGCTCATGTAGCCCAAAATATCGATGACAGTCGAAACAGTTTCAGGCGACAAGATGACGTGAAGGTCGTCGCTCATAAAATTAAAGATCCACTCCTCTTTGCCGTCTGGCGATCTCCGCGAACCGGCATTAACAGTGACGCTTGCTCCAAGATTGCCACAGGATCTCGCGCTGCCTTCGTGGCCGCGGCGCACATCAAAGCCGATATTTTGTAGGTTCAGGTTGAGCTCAGGATACTTCATAATGGAACCAGAAGAAGGATCCCTGTTTGATGCCTGGAGATGAAATTTGTCCAGTGCGAATAGAAGCTGCGCAAACGGCTCTTGAGGGTTTTTGAGAGCTGTCTTAGTGAGAGCCTGAAATCCGGCCAAGGTCAAGTGAACATCATAAACTATTGGTAGCTCCATTTCCTTTGTGCTGGCTTTTGTCGGCGGCGCAGGCGCAGGCTGTTTCGGCTCAGAAAGCTCACTCAGATGTTCCTGGATAGACTTAAATTGTTCTTGTATGTCTTCAATTTCAGCGCTGATTTGCGGTCGATTCACAGCTGTAAGCAAGCTGTAAATGGCTGAAGCGTCGAGGCGAATGACTTCGATTGACGAGAGCACATTGATGGTGCGCTCAGAGTCACCCATAAGAGTAGTAACTCGACCATTTGTCGGTGGCATTTGCAGGATCGAAATACTTTGCAGCTTGTGATTCACATTCATTTGAATGTCATGCGAATTGTCCTTCACGTCAAAGTCGAAAACAAGTTCTTTGCCATGGTTGGCTGCACAAGCTGCTCGGGCAACCAGTCCAGATACTTTGTAGGTTAGAGATTGAAGCAACGGCACGCTAATAGAGTATCCATCAAGAAACATGACGATGTTGATCTTGAAATTTGACAATTGATCAGAGATGCCTGGTGACTGCGCTGGCTTAGTGGATGCGGGGATCTGTTTTTGAAGCTGGGCCAGCTGGGCGCCTTCGTCTCGAACAACCAGATCAGCAGTCTCCAATAGACCCATGATATCTTTTTCGACACTCAGGGATAGGCCGCGGCTGCTTGCAGCTCCTTTGACGATATGCATGGGCTGAGGTCGGACTTCCGGTATCTCTTGTGAAACAGTCACCGATGGATACAATAGCTGGCAGGTCCACAGCAGTGAAGAATGGCTGTGCATTCTTGACGTGACAGCGTCACAGTTCAGCATGACACTGTTGAAGGCTCTGCCACGTTCCAGCTTGTACAACAGCGCTGACGACTTAAAGCCACTCAAAACATTGCTAAACCGCAGGTTAATGGTTTCTAGATTGAAGGAGCCCTTTCCAATCTCGAAAAAGACGTGCAAAGCCATACGATCGTTGCCACCGTCCGCCGTTTTCAGTTTCTCTTTCTTGCGTGTTGATACAGCTTCCGATTCAGATCGACTTCGATTAAAAAGCTTCAAAACAGTTTGACCGAGCTCGATGAGCTCCCAGTTCAGGTCCACATGGACTTGAGAGCACGAAATATCGACAGTATTGAGGAGGTCCTGCACATCTTCAAGGCCGAGCTGTGCTGCCAGTGATCCGTCGAATTTTCGCTCGAACCTGCTGGTCAGTTCATTAACAGCGATGCGGTTCTGTTTCGGGCCTGGATCGAGAATAAACTGCAGCTCGCCAAGCCTGCAAGCACTGAGGAAGGGACGTTCATTTGCCAACTCTTCACTTGGCTTCTTCATGGAGCCAAACACCTTCTCTAGTAAGACAGTTTGACGAGGATCTTCCAGGTCCCAGCTTCTCCAATGTTGAAAAGCTTCTACTACATTTTCGATAGCATTGTGAGGGAGGTGTTCGGTCCCTGTGCTGCAGGCTTGCGTAAGACGGATTTTATCGGTTTCTGGAAGCAAGGTCCATATTTGCCGCAGCCGCATAGCCATCTTCCATGAATCAACCGTTCTCAAATGCTGGTCTACTGATCGAAGCACAGCCGAAGGTCGAATCAGAAATGGAGGATCATTGGTCAAACGACCGAGATCTAACAAGCGACAGCAGCAATATCTGATGCGATTTGCTTGTTTCCTTGAACTTTCGGCCAATAGATGGGAGAGCTCTGAAGCAACATTTCCAGTCCGGTGAATCAAGGCAGCGAGATACTCAATGTCGCCAGAGGCTGTACTGCCTACAACAGAGCCAACGTCGGCATCTAGGTATGTCACGTCCTTTGAGCCCAAAGACACGAGCACCTGATCAATCTGTACCATTACGGCGGCCTGAGCTTTTGTGGTTGAAGTCGGACTCTCTGTTGCCGAGAGCTCAGCGTGGTTCAGGCGCAGCTGCAATGACGTTCTGGACTTGTTGTTCATTGCGGAGCCATCACTGCGTTCAAGTACATTTCGAGTGACAAGGCTGACATTGGACAATTCCAGATCATATTGATCAATGTCTTCTGACGATGAATCCGAACTGTCCAGAGTCGACGAGCTCAGGAAGCGAATATGAGCCCCAGGGAGACGCACGAGTAAGTCAGAAATATCGCCCGCAGCATCGGTGCGTTTCTTCGCGCTGAAAATATCCTTGATGGAATCAACTTGCAGACTGTCCAAGATATCCTCGGGGGCGCTTGGCTGCAGCACTTCCAGAAGAGCAGACACGTGCTTGACAGCTTGTGGGTTCACGAAAGCTGTGATACCTGATGGAATTTCAACAATTACTCCAGAATATGCATATTCTTCACTGAGACTCCGCGGGTCAATATCAGATAAATGTGCTGATGGGTTCTCAAATGGATCATCCCAATCAGCATCACTCTCATCCAGCGTCCCCAGCTGACGTCCGTCTGGTTGAATGCCATCCATGGCGAAATGCGGCGCAAAATACGGGCTGGAGAATGTGACAGCTGGGTAGCCGTAGCTGCCATTTCTTGCATCGATTGGCGGGCCTGCAGCTCCGTCGTATTTTGGCGGCTGTGAGCGGCTTAATAAGGACTTTGACCGGAATGATGACTTGGCACGATACTCAGTGGTTGCAGCTTTGCGCCTAACACTGCTCCCACTTCCAGAGCTCGCAAAAGACAAGAATGAGCTTTGGCGCCTTAATTTTCGAGATGAGTTCGACGATCGTATGCTTGACGCAGAGCCATGATCCTCATGGACGTTATCAATTGGATAGGGCGGAGGCGGTGCACACTGGGCGGGAACGTCTATTTGCTCAGGCACAAACTCATCAAGCAGTTCGTCGAAAATGAGAAAGGGCGTTCTATCGGTGCGCTGATCTTCTCGACGCACTAGAGCCTGTTGCGTTTTGCGCTCTTCTGAAAAGTTCACCTTTCGTCCTATTGAGCCGAGCTGAACGTCCATTCTCAAATACGCATCAGTCTTGACTGGGTGCTGATGTCGAGATTTGTGCTCAGCAGCAGACTCCGCATCAACGCAAGAAACTTGAATGTTGGGGATGACCACATTTGCTTTCTTGGAATAATGCGATCGAGCCCAATCATTGCTGTTAACATCGATGGCGCCCGCTGAAATGAGGAACGCTGCCTCAGGCAAGTGAATCCATAGTGAAACGGCCTCTACTTGCGCTCGAATGAAAGTCACATCATGGAAAATGAGAGAAGAATACGGCACTAGCGCGTTCTCGACATCGTCAAATGTGAAACCAAATGCAGAAGCGCCTTTCGTAAGAGCCGATAAGAAGTCTGCATTGCACCCACCGCGCACAGCACCGACGGAGACGTCCCAGTTGCAAAGATAGGTAGGTTCACTGGGAGGCAATCCAAACGCTCTGTGGCCAAATACACGTACGCCGTCGATAAAGAGCTGTGTATTGGAAGTGGATAAGCCTGGCGAGTCCGTCTGATCGCCAGTACCGAGCGATAAGCTGAGGGGGCTGAGGTCTAGCTCCAAATCCATGTAGTAGTTCGTAAACCGCAAATCCACGGCCAGGCTTGCGAGCTCTCCTTGGATATATCGTCTCGCGGAATACAGATTGGTTGGCACAGCGAGCTGAGGATCGTCAACTTTCACAGACAGGATCACATCCAAATCATTCGATTTCTTGAGGGGCGGTTTAACTTGACCCTCGCCGTCGCCATGGCTTTGTAATTGAAGTTGTTCTTGATACTCGTCAACAGTGCGGAAGTGAACCGTTTCGCCGAAATAATTGTCTTTCAGAAGCATAAAATAACGGATGAGGAAACCATAGAGCGTGACGTGAAGAGATTGGCCGTAGACGTTGAGTATAAGCGTGTCGGTGTTTGCCGTCGAAGTTGACGCATTGTATTGATAGCTTCCGGAAACAACCAGACCTTCAGCACTGCCTAGCAAGCTGGAGTCCAAAAATGCAGATTCGGTATTCCACTGAGGTGTACGCAAGGATAAAGTGAGTGACTCGGCTCGAATATCAAACGGAATCGAATTCTTGTCTGGGATATACTTGTCCAACGGAATAGTCGCCTCCGTCGTCAGAACAGGGGTCGAGAGGATGAGGAAGTTGTTTTCGTCGTGCGCTGTCGCATTATCAATGATATTTCCATCATTGATGTTTAGATATGCCTGCAGATTTCGAAGTTTCAAATGCAAGTGGTACTTGAAGGGCGTGAATACGAGATAGTCGGAGGGCGGTCCTGTGGCCCAATCATTGACGAGATCTATAAGAAGGAAGATGTGATCGCGGAGGAGATACAGCTTCATATCATCAGACGTAATGTTGAAATGCCAATTCCGAAGCGTGTTCCATGCGAGTGGGTTTGACATGTCACAAACAATTCTTTGAGGACCAGATCGCCAAAGAAGATCATGATTGACGCTGCTCCACAACTCCGAGGTTGGTAGCTCAACCCGAAGGGTGTTTTTGTAGCCACCAGGGCGAGCCAGCATATCCATGGAGTATTCCACAGAAGAATTGACGGGCATTTTGAGCTCGAGCCATCCTACAGGGCGAGTTTGGTTGACATCAGTTTTGCTCTTCTTCTTGGCTTTGTTCCGCTGCTTCCTCTTCATAGGCCCTTGCTGGTCGACAGGAGGCTCTTTGCCACGCCAACGCCAGTTCTTGGACTCTTCTCGAATTGGAATTCGAAGGGTGACGGTGTCTTCCAGTTCAATTAGCAGGTTGAATTCCGTTGCCACTCTCCATTCACCAAGTGCGAGTGGCTTCGCAGGCGTAGCATCTTTTGCCAGACCAGGCATGAAAACGCGTTGCAAATCTGCGCGTTGACGATCGGCCCAGGGTCCATAGTTCATCGTGCCTCCTCGGATCGTGCAATGCATTCCCCACGCAGGGGCGTCACCACCGTTGACGAACAACAGTGAATCGGCAGTGTTTGGTCGCAAATCCCGATGCGTTACCTTGGCCACTGCATCCCAGTATACCTGCAAATGGGCAGAAGGCGAATCTAGAATGGTCGTCACGGCGGCGTATTCTACGGCGCCCCATCGAGCTTTATCGTCTTGGAGTCGGTCGTCCAAGTACCTGGACAGACCCTGCCATCGATTGGATGCAGGAATATGCGATGCCCCCGTACCGAGGTCTGCGCGAGAGTCGGCCGAAAAGGATTCGACAGACCTTCTCCAATACGGAACCATGTTCCGCAAAGATGAGACGAACTTGCGCCGTCTGTGTCGGAACCAGGTTCTCTTCGGTTGCGACTCGAACTGAATGCCAATTTCGCGTTCCTTGGTAGCCCTGGTTGGCTGATCTTCCTTGAACTCATCGTTGTCCTTAATTTCGATAACTGGGTGCTCAAAATCAACATCAAATAGCTGTCGATAGGGGTCTGGCGTTCGGGTTGCACCCGCATCAACTTGGCACGTAACGGCATTCGCTTTGACGATCAGGATCGCTTTCGTATTGTCATTTCCGATCACAGCAGCCGCGGTTTTGCACTCGATATGTATGGGAAGCCACTGGAGTATGAACGGGAGCTCTGGCTCTGAAGCTCCATCAGCCTCCCCGTCTGCACTATCAACGTCTGGAGAGCTATTGTGTCGTCCAGCCGCGGGTCGCCCGTTTCGCGATGGCGGAAACATTTCCTCGAGTTGGTCCAGCCCACGCAAGTTTCTTTTGCGGGGCTTCTCTGATTCGTCTGGCTTTTCTTCGTAGATGTCGTTTGAGGAGGACCGCGCCGTATCAGCTTGCTTCAACCCTGCCAGAACTCCTTCGTAGGCAGGGCAGCGATTGTACACAAACCACTCCAAGCCAACGAGGCTAACATTGACGCGGCAAGGTAAAACTGCATTGCTATCGCTCCTGGATGGATGCTTTCCTTGCGAATGTTTGTCGTCTAGCACGTCGGCTTCTCGTACTCGGCGCAGCCAGTACCTCCATGTAATGTCACCATGCTGGACTAGGAAGGATTCGTTGACACCGTGGTATCGCAGCCCGGAGAAGAACACTCTGCCAGCCAAAAGAGATATTTGTAAAGCTTGGATATCAATGTAGACTTTGTAGCGATGCCATGTCCATGTTCGAATCGCGTAGGAGACTATCGAGCCGAAGAGTCGGTTGAAATAGAGGAGGAAGAAGATTGAAAGCAAGCCCGAGATGAGAAGAAAGAGAAAGAATTCACTGGCATCGGTCAGCAGGGTGCATAAAGGTGCAGACTCCCGAAAAAGAGCTCACTAGTTGAAGTCGGGGAAGGCTGGCCGCCTGGGGACGAGTGTTTGCTCCCACGCGGACATGATGGGAAGCTTGCAGACAGCTTCGCGACTTAGCTTCTATCCTGCTGCACCAAGCAAGGATTTGCTAACTACTGAGCAATTCGGATTGCGCGCATGGTCGGGGTACAGATGAAGACGTGAGAAGATCGGTGGCGATCGCGACGGTTGTATGTGTCCCTCGGCAGAAGCGTCAAGATGGATGTTCACGAGATAATCAGAAGCATCCCCTGGGTAGCACCAGAGCTGCTCCAGTGATGACACTACTGCAGCGCAGTGGAGCCGCTACATCTGGCGGCGGTCTGGTGAAGCTGCACTGAGCATTGGACTCGGCGCTGTACCTACAGTGGGTGCAGCCGCTGAAAAGCTGAGATACAGTGTCAGGTGGTAATGGACACTCGCAGAAGAGCTGATTTCTGACAGGCTTAAGACAAGCTGGAGAGAAGGCTAGATTATTCGTATCAAAGATTTTGGAGAATTACATGTGTTTTACATGTCTAAATGCATGTAAACCTCTTCAACATTCCTGCACCTTACTAGTGTCAACGGGTACAGCGCCCAGAGTAGCGTACGCAGCCTACCTATCTTATAGGTACCTTAGGTACCTTTGCTTCTGCTGCCACCACCAGCCTTACGTAGGTACTAGGATACAACTGTACCTCTCCGCCAACGTTGCGCGTATCGATCTCTTGCTGGACTCGTCACGCTTCCCCAGCTCAACGCCCTTTACTCCCCATTTCAGTCGTCGAGCTTCGTCATCGCCCCTTGCAAGGCTCGCCCAGGCCCTATCAACAATCTGTCGCCCGGGTACTTTTATCGGCTCCTCTACATGTGTATTTGTGGCACGCAGCCCCGTTAGCCATGATCTGATCCCGGCTGCATCACCGACCTCGACTTCTCCTGTCCCGCCGCTAGCTCAGTCTCTGCGCAATGGACAGCCACGCCTACGCGACCTCTGATGGAGGAACGGGAAACAAGTTCAAGGGCTACACGACAGCCATAGCTGGAGGCGCTTCTGCCATTGCCACAATCGTTTCTGTTCTGTTCGTCCCTCGCCACATTCGCCGTGCCTCAGACACATTCAGTTGCTAACCAGCACCTCCATCTAGCTCGATATGGCTTCAAGCAAAAAACTATCGCAAGCCGTTGCTGCAGCGCTATGTCGTTCGAATCCTCGTCATGGTCCCGATTTACTCGATAGCGTCTTGGACCAGTATGGTCTCTCTCAAGGCCGCCCAGTTTGTCGATCCGATCCGCGATATATATGAAGCCTTCACAATCTACACCTTTTTCCAGCTTCTAATAAACTACCTTGGCGGCGAGAGAGCGCTCATCATCATGACCCACGGCCGCGCCCCCGTGCAACACCTATGGCCTATGAACCACTGCTTGCAAAAAATTGATATATCCGACCCATACACATTTCTATCCATCAAACGTGGAATCCTACAATATGCTTGGCTTAAGCCTATCCTTGCCATAGCAGCCATCATTATGAAAGCCACCGGCACATACCAAGAGGGCTACATCGCAGCGAGCTCTGGCTACTTTTGGAGTGGTATTATTTACAACATCAGTGTCACTGTCAGTCTGTATTCGCTTGGCTTGTTCTGGGTCTGCATGCACCAAGATCTCAAACCCTTCCGACCTGTGCCCAAATTCCTCTCCATTAAGCTCATTATTTTTGCCTCCTACTGGCAGGGGTTTTTCCTGTCCATTTTGGTATGGCTTGGCGCCATTCCTGACGATGTCCAAGGCTACACCCGGGACAATCTGGCTGCAGCTATTCAAGATTTCTTGATCTGCATCGAGATGCCCATCTTTGCCGTGGTGCATTGGTATGCGTTCTCGTGGCACGACTTTGCAGATAACAGCATTCTGTCTGCTCGCATGCCGCTTGGTCGTGCCCTGCGCGACGCTTTCGGTACCAAAGACCTTATCGAAGATTCAAAGGAGACGTTTAAAGGCGATAATTACGGCTATCGTATATTTGATTCAGGCGATAAGGTCATGGCGCACGCAGACTCCAGTTCTCGTTTCGCTAGACTTGATGAGGGAATGCGATACGAGCGTGGTGGTAAGGGCAAGTACTGGCTCCCCAAGCCCCGTGCTTCTGCTTCATCTCCGCTTCTTGGGAACGGCGAAGGCAGCTCAAATCACCAAGAATCGCAGCGCGACAGTACCATGGGCACTTTTGACGAACCTGAAATTGATCCGGATGAGGAGCGTATGTATGATCAAGCGCGTCAACTGGAATACGGGGATTGGAATGTAAGTTGTTCGCCATCACACTCGAGATTGTACGCATAGCTGATCCGTGTTTAGTATCCCGTCGTCACCGCCAATGAGCCGTTGAGGGACCGATATCACTCCTCATTTAGTAGCCGAGGAGCATACTCGCCAGCCCAACGACTGGGAACTCCGCAGAGGCGCAGTCCAGCCTCGGCGACAAAGGCCAGGTCGGCGAAGCCTAGTTCAGCGAAGCCGACAGAAGATCCTCATGAGCCACCTATTATTGCTGTGAAGAAGAAAAAGAAGTCCAAGAAGGTCGTCGTCCAGCATCCCGAGCCCGAAGCCGCGGCTCTCCTTGAGGACACTGAGTATGGTGGCGAATCCGGGGCAGCTCAAACCCGCGATGGAGCAGTAAGCCCGAAAATGGACGTGATGCAGAAAGAAAATGCTACGTCAGAGGAGATTGACGATGAAAGCGGTGCTCCAAAGTATAACATAGACGAAAGTGAGGAGTTTCGCAATGTCTGGGGCGGTGGCAGCCAAACCTGAGCGCCAGAAAACTGCGACTGTACTTTGGCGATAGGAGAAGTCGTCGATTCCACTGCATGGCGATTTGGGTGTTCTTCACGGGTGCAAGCTTTATCTACAGGTTATAATACCGGCTTACTTAATCCACAAGTTGGCAATCAAGTCACATCAACTGCATTTCTCTGTAAACCAACCTATTCATACTGACCTTGCTTCCTCCGTGGTCTGCCAACACGCCAGTACCATCACAGGTGGAGACTCGGATACTCGTGTTCTCTACTGTCAACGCTGCATTGATATCAAGTTGTCTGCCGCGGTTACCCGTACATACCGCGCGTCGGTGATGTGTCCAGGGAAGCGGCGGAAGTGATGAATGACAAGACTGCCGTGTCCGAGTGGCCGATGCTTATCAATAATTGGCGCTATAAATCACTGCCGAGGAAGGGCCCTCTACGGTCTCTAAGCTAGACCAAGGACCGCTGAATAGCCACAACAGACCTCGTCTAGTATGTATCTGAATAGTAACTATCCCGTTTGTAATCAGCGTACTTGCTGCGTTTCAATTTTCCAACCTGCTTCTTCAAGAAAGCTTTGGCTTCTTTGGCACTCATACTGCCGGGGCTTGGGGGCCGCTCGCCAGTGACCCATTTCGCCGCCTTGGGACCGAGCACAAAGTCGAGCGTGCCGCCTTGTGCAAAAATGTCATACCACGTCAGCCAGCTCTTGTTCCATTCCCTGCCATTGACCTTGAGCGACTGAACTTGGTAGTTCTCTTCAGAGCCACCCTTGGTTGTCACCTTCAGCGTCTTGCCGCCGCCCAAAGCAATCGTCAAATCGGAAAACCACGGCGAGCCGATGAAAAAGGTAGTCTGTCCTGTCATGGGATAGAGTCCAATCATGTTCCAGAGCAACCACGATTCCATGGCGCCGGCATCGCTGTTTCCAGGCAGCCCGTCACGGGTAGGATGGTAGTACGACTTGGCGATGAAGCGGCTGCGCTCGACAGCCAGATCCTGACGATCAACGTAGTTATACAGATACGGCGTGGTGAAGCTGGGCTCGTTGCCCGGATTGAACAGCGTGTGTCCGAATGCTCCATTACCCGAAAACACACCGGGCTCGAATGTCTTTTCAAGACGCTTGACAAATGTCTCGTCGCCATCGCAAAGCGAGATGAGCTTGGCCAGGTCATGGTGCGCATTGAAGGAATACTCCCAAGGGAGCGCCTGGTAGTAATAATCCCGCCAGTAGCAGCCACCGCAAGACAGAGGGTCCTGGGATATGAATCCAGACGTGTTCCGCGGCCCAACAAAACCAGTGAATCCCAGTGCTGTCATATTGCTGTTCCAGTGGTTGCGCCAATTGTGAGAACGGTTGAAATACCGGTCGAACTCGGTATCTTTGCCAAGGCCAGCCGCAACAGTGGCCAAAGAGAAATCATTGACAGAACTATCAAGAGTTAGCAACGCCCGCTACCCGTTTGATCAGCCAAGCAACCTACTATTCTACTGCGCGGCTAACAGACCGTGAAAATTTGGGAGTTATAAAGCCGTATTTGAGCCAGTCCGGGAGAGCACTACGACCCTCACGAGTCGATCCTGTGGGGTCGCGGGAGTCGTTGTTATTAGGAGGGACCTTTTCGGCATTCTTCACCATGGAGGCGAAAGCATCGTCCCAGTTGACTTTTCCGCGAACACCCTTGACATATGCATCTGCGAACACGTTGTCTGAATTGGAGCCACCTTGAACAGCCCCATTAGAAAATGAAGAGCGTGCATCGGAAACCCATCCAACATTGCGCCAAATGTCGATCATCGATCGAAGAAGCTCTTCATGATAGGTAGGCTGCAAAATATGAAGCAAACTGGTGGTGCAACGATACTAAAGGAAAAGCAAGTCAGTATATAAAGTCAGGTACAGCCACGATTTATGTGCTAACAATGTCCCAAAATGTGAAGATGTCGTCATAGTAAGGCTCGTCCGATTTCCAAAGCGGATTCTCGCCAGTCTTGTTCTGCGGCAGCAGATGCATAAAGTACAGCGCACTGTATAGTTGGTTGAGCTTTGTGGTGTTCGTCTCTGTCGTAGTTACTTTGCTGAAAACTTCGTTATTCCATACTTGACGTGTTTGCGCTTGAACGTCTCGGAGTGCAGTGCCGCGAGGGATCTCACGAGCCACACTATCACAGGCTTGCTGTGTGGAAATAAATGACACTCCCACTCTGGAGACGACAGAAGTCTGGTTGAAGGTGAAGAGAGCGCCGGTGCGTGGAGCCTGGTTTGTATCCTCTCGCTTGTTATTCTTGCCGTCTGGGGCGCGAAAGACTTTGTATGTAGCGGGCGCATCAAAGTGGCCGCAGAAGTAGACTGTCCATGGAGCAGCCCTGTTCCATCCCTGACATGAGTTAGTAGGCTTTCGTATGCGCAGGTTTTCTTTTGATGATACATTATCGTATTTACCCGAGCCTGTATAGTACAGGAAGCCGCTCTTGTCCGGCTCATTCGAGACTGTGATGTTTCCACCGAGGTAATGCTGGCCTAGTCCTTGCCCGCGGTAGGAGGACAAGACATGGGAGACATCAACCCAGATGTTGAGCGGCTTATCGGTTTTGGGAAACGTGTATTGCAGGATACCCGCTTTCGTGGTAGCTGCAAGCTCGACGGTGGTGCCTGAGCCAAGCTTTGCTCGATAGTATCCGACTTCGGTGAAGTCTGCTTCCGCTCGCGTGTCGTTGGTATTCTGAACAAGGGGATCGTCAATCTTTCCCACTACAGGCATCTGTGACACAACGCCATATTTAGGAGCACCACCAGTGCCACTTTCATGAAGCAAAGAGAAGCCGGTGAAGTTCCCTTTGGCAAGGTAGCCGGAATAAGCATCGGTTCCTGAATAGAGATCAGGGCCAAGCTTCACGATTCCAAGAGGGCGCGAAACACCCGGAAAGGTGTTTCCTCCTCCAATTGACCCAGTCTAGTAATTGTATTAGCGCTGTTCTCAGAGGCGGCAGTCTCGCGTAACAATTACATCGGTCACGGCGAACTTAGACAAGTCCACGTCCGCAGCGGGCGCGGCAGTGACAATAGCCACCGAAGCGAATGCAAAAACGTGTCTAAGCATTTTGTTCAACTGGCAAGATCAAACTCATCAGACACTATCTTCTAGTGAAGCATGAGGTTAGAGAGGAGTTGTCTGTCAGACGAGCTGCGGAGATTACATGTGCTGGTTACCGAGCTCGGCCACTAACTAATGCGGAGCTAGGCAGTGCACTGGTGAAGTTCGTTCCCCGCGGCACACTGCCCCTCGACGCTTACGACTGGCTAAAATAGTTCGAGTCCATACGAAAAATACAGCAATAGATATTACAATTAGTTCAAAAATAATCAATGGCGCGCCACTGCGATCAACTGTGGAATCCTCGGGGTTCTTATGCTGCTGTGACGTAAGATCTGGATTTTGAGGAGACCATAGAACAACTTGGTATGGACGAGCTAATACGATTGCTGCCGTAAAGAGAAATGGCTGCAGACAGCAGATCTAGCAAACCCTTTGCAAACGATCCAACGATTCGTCAAATTTTACCCAGGCCTTGTCCGATACAGTTGCCATGAGCCAGTAGTTATCACCAGCGTCTTTTCCGAAAATGTACACATTGTCTGTCGCCTTGAGGTGTCCTTTGACGATCAAATGCAAATAGTTGACCGCGGTTCCTGGAGGGTTTTGCCTCACTGCGTCATCCTGCCCGCGGCGTATAACAGCGGCACTAAAGTCCACCACCTGCATAAAGGCTGCCTTTGTCAAGTTATTAGTCAGAATAAGTCGTGAATGCGGTGTCTCGACGTGAAGCCTGAGAAAATTTCTTTGCCTTCTTTCAGTCTCTCTCAAGTCTCGCAACAGCATCTTCATTTGGCCTTCTGAGGTCTGCCGCGATACTTGGCGTCTTAATTGAACAGCAATTTCCCCCGTGGATGCATGCGATACTTTTGAGGTGAGATGGCAAAATGCCAAACTGACAATATTCTGAAGATATACACCGCCGCTTTTGGCAAGGCACTGTAGTCTTCCTCGTCCGTTCGCCAGTTGCAAGACTGTCATTGGGTGTGCCTTCGGCTCAGCGGATGTAATCAAGCTGACAGCCCAAGCCAAAATAGAATCCCCCTCTGTGATGAAGGTATCTCCAGAATCCTTTTTTGCCTCGAGCTTGATTTGGTCTACTGCGACTCGCGGTAGAAAAATCATGCGAGTATCACGGGGTGGGTAGAATAGCCTGTGCCATAGAAGCACTACGACGAAAAAGATGATGTCTAGTCCGCGCAAGCGCCTCGGGCCGTCAAAGTTGTCCGTCGTCGGTGAAACTTCGTTATCAAGCGCCCCAAGGACATCCTCTTTAGCTCCTAGGACCGCAGGGATCTCATGGTCTCTGCCGGCTAGCTTCAGCGACCAGGCCTGCAAGAGATGTGAAAACCCGCTGCCGTCAAAAAGCGTATGTGGCCAAACGAGAGAGACCAAGGTTGCGTCGTTGAACGAGGTTGTCAGCAACGCGATCTGCGGTGCCTGTGACGCAATGAAGTCCTTCATTTCCGATGGGAAACCATGCGGTATCGCAAAACTGCGAAAATCCGTGTCTCCTGCAATGGATCGCGAGTATGCGACAGCGCCAGCCTCTGGCAGATGTTTGCCCAGATGATGGTCTTTTATGCTCACGGCGGAGAAGTCCTGCTTCGCAAAGGCAACTGCTGGCTCTTTATCAGTGAAGCGCTGCGGGACACGCAACTCCAGTTTCCCATCAGACTACTGCAATGTGAGTGTATTTTCAGCAATAAAAGTCAAGTCGGCATACGGTTCTCTGGAGACGGCCTCCGAGCTTGCGCCAATCGCCATGTTCCAATAGTTGTGCCAACGACACGTGAAGTTTATCGACGTCCAGCACATCATTGAATCGAAATAAGAAAGAGACGACCTTGTGGTTCATGGATCCAGCATCTATCAAGTGTACTGGGTAAATGCCACAATTGTCTTCTGAATACCGAGGCATTGTGACGGATTTCGAATGCCCAGTGTAGTGTATGTTATCTAGCGATGGAGTTGGGTCGCATGTATATATGTGAGTGGGTTAAGATAATCGACCATTCCAGTGCTGCCGAGGCCGAGGATAGAGTCGCGAGGGGGCTGCGACTAGAGTTACGGAATATAGAGTTACGGAATATAGAGTTCCATTTTGTATAGTAGACAAGATTGTGGACCAGTCTGCGTAATTGAATCATTCGCGCCACAACTATTTGCTTCAGTACGATAAGAAGCTCATCTATTTGCGACATTGGTTGAAACTCAAGCCAAGACGATCACTGCAAGGCTCTTCTAGCCACAGCGCGTTGCTGTCAGAATCCAATACGAATATGGCCTGAAAATCGAACCGCTAAGCTCTTCAAAAGTTTTAGCGCCTTTTTTTCAGTTCAGCTCCTAGCTGTCGTGTTGATCTTGCTTTCGAGAGAGCAATGTCCCGTCCGAGAGCTGAGTTTGGCCCCACTATCTCGCTCTCGGACTACATATGTACCCGGGCAAGGTTCAAAGCCAGTTGGTGAAATGTGTGCGAGTCGTATTTGCCAGATTTGGCCAAAAGCACAGTCAACGAGGTTTAATTGAAATTGGGTCGGGACTTTATTCTATTGAAATATAAAAACTCTCGCTTCATTCGTACATATGCCGTGGTTAATGGCTTCGCCAATTGATACTCAGCGCTGTTGCCATTTTGATTTAAGGGCAACCAGCACACCAAGCGACCTTGCTGTCACCGCAGATGCAGCACCAAGTGGTGCAATCCTCAATTCCATCGCGCATTTCGATAGTGAATGTTCCACGGCTCTTGATGCTCGAAGTCATGGGCTGAGCAGCAACGAGGCCCGCGAGGACAGCCACGAGAGAAACAGACAGTTGCATTTTGGCTGCAGTGAGGTTAATACTGTGGCGTTTTATGGTATGAGCAGAAGTTATTTTACTTGCTGTATGAGAGGAGAACAAAGAAATAATAGATATAGATAAACTTGGCTCTTTGAGGCGGGGTTGAATTGATGAGTGGATTGATGGCAGAACTTTGGTCAATTCATCCAGTATTTATATACTCATGAGGACCGGAATTGAGTGGTAGCTACGAGTTTCCGTATATTCCATTGCCACTTTCGGGGAAAACAGAGTGCACGAAATATGAGTAAGCGTGAAGCTGACAGACATTGTTTGGCGACTGTTCGCATGATCAAGGGACGCGCAAACCAGAGCTGATCTGCCACCAATTAAGCTTAGTTTGCATCGGAATTGGGGGACGTTGCCGTCTGGGGCAGGTTTTACCGTTGTAATCGTGGCCAGCAGATTTATTTCCGTCATCCCATCGATGCTTATTTCAAGCCAGCTGACAGGTACCCAACCCCGGGTTCTTATACATTTTGGGCTAAAACAATGATGACTGAGTTGAAAGGTAAAGCCACGGCTATCTCTAACTCATCCCTATTCAATGGCAAGCTGCTTCACCCCCTTCTGCCGTGATTCGCTTCAAGCTTGACGAGCATAGTCTTGTCATCTTTAATACAAAAAAAAGATTCGATTCCACCCCATACAACACAAGCCTATGTAGACATTATTAAACTGGTGACTGTATGCGCATACACACTCTCCTTTTACCTTAGTCGCTTTTTTATCATTTTTATTATTATTCTTTTCTAATTTCTTTTTGGCATTCTCGCCAATTGCTGCCGGATCATTGCATTAGTAGCTCAAGACACTTTGGCAGTCAATCCGCCTACCCTATACTGCATCTGCGCTAGCTGCATATCGCCCCGCTAGATCGAGCGGATCAAAGTCGCCCCGCCCGGCGCATCAAAACCTCCCAGGTCCCAAGTCGGTGTGAGAATTTTGTCGGTCAATACAGGCAGAATCACCATCTGGGCGAATCTGCCACTTCTTTGGAGCTGCCCTTTTCGAATCCGGCTACTGCTTTGCGCCGGATGCCGTTTCGTCGTCGTCTGTTGGGGACGACTTTGACTAAAACCTGGTGCACGATTGGGGCGGCGCCGGGAAGCAATCCTGGCCACTTGCCCAGGCATCACCAACTTAAACCCAGCTTCAACGCGTTCTGCAGCCACCCGCCACGGGCCGCAGTGTCGCCATGGGACGAAAGCCCAACCCGCTAATTCTCGAGTACTTTGTCCGCGGTGCTAAACTCAACGACAACAGTAATCGGTACCAGCATACATGCAAACGATGTGGCGAGAACTTTCCTAAAGGTCGAATCGATAGTCTGACGACTCACATCACCAAAAAATGTCCCGCCATTTCCGACTCGGACCGTATGCGCGCCTGCCTTGAACTGCATGGCATTACGAGTGCCCGGGCCGCCGCTGCCGAACGACATAATAATGGAAATGGCCCGCGCGGCGCCCGAGCCGTTGCCTCCAGCGTCCTGCCGCAGGAATGGAGCGCATTGGAGACTTTGGCTGAAGCCTCCCGCCAGGTTGATCTTAACGAGAACAACCGTGTGCCAGCCAAAGGCCAAGAGGCTCCAAACGCCCCGGAAACTACTCATGTAAATGGGAGATTCGAGCTGCAAGAACAGTTCACACTCGACAATCCGCCAGCTGGCTATGAAGAGCGCAATACTTCCTCCGTCAATGGGAAACGCTCCACTCAAGAGCCCGACCACGATCAAGCGAACGCCTCGAAACTTGACTTTAGCTTGGATGTGCCCCATGTATCGCCAAATGGCGTGGAACTGTCAGCCGAGGAGCGACTACAAGCGCTGTTGCCGGCTACCGACTCTTCTCCCGACGCATCCAATATTTCCGTCGCCGTCGCAGCAGCAGCTCGCCTGAATCCGTCCTTCCTCGATCCGCAGCTGGTCAACAGCGAAACTTCTTCCGCCACACCATCCGCTGCCGAGTCTAATAATCTCCTCGATGTTACCCAATCGACCGCGAGCGATGCGAATGCCGCGCAGCCCTGGGGTGAGATGACGTATCTCACGGCCACTGCTGCAGTGCCGCTTCTTGCAGAGCACCAAACACCACCTGCCCCTCTAAATCGGGGCGGCGTGCGCATGGATACTAGTGATGCTTCCATACTCGGTAGACCTCGCCATTCCCGATCTCGATTCACTCCAGCACGTCGCAAAGAAGTGCAGGAAGTTCGAAAAATCGGCGCTTGCATTCGATGCCGAATTCTTCGGAAGAATTGTGGGAAAGGAAACCCGTGTGATACTTGCAGGAAAGTTCTAGCACCTCGCGTATGGCGAACCGGTTGCGTACGCACACGACTGCACGAGCAGCTCGACCTGTACTCTGCTGGAGTTCAGGTCGTGTTGTCTCAGAACCGTATCAACCTGCTCAAAGAACAGCTTCAGCTCACCAACAACGGAAGTGTAATCGAGGTTTCTCACTTTCCAGAAGCAGAGAAGCGCATCGTTCTTGGAACCATGGAAGCACTCCTAGAGCCAAACGAAAGCCAGGCCGAGGCTAGAAACAGCACAGAACCATTCCGGCAAGCTATTATGATCGACCAGGACACGGAAGATATTCCCAGCAAAATCGAGTCATATATGCGAGATGTTCTGCCGCTTTTCATTGAACGTGAGCCTTCCAAGTTCACCAGAATCACGCTCGAGACTGCCCTGGAACAGCAAGTTCTGGAAGAGGATGACCTATTGAGCAAGGCACTGGAGTTGTGGGGTCTTGTCGAGAGCATAGACCGCGAGAGACAGTGGACAATTCTAGAGCGTCCGGCGGAAGAGAACATCGAGGCGCGATGGATCAATGAGGCGCAAAACGAACACGATGCTGATATTTACACCATGATTTGCATGCAACTCAACGCTGCAGCGGAGCGCAAAGCCAATGGCACATCCAAGAGCCTGCTAAATCACATGGATCGCTTGCTCACGGACAGCAAGACCAAAGTTGGTTTCAAAATGTTCCTCACAGCGCTCATCTTTCTGAACTGCGTGGAGAAGTCGACGTGGGCATTCAAGGCTTGGGAGCAGGATCACCTGCGGCCTGGCTGGCCGCTGGAGCGAGACCCCAGCGTTTTTGCGCAACAAGGCGGCAACCTCGCAGGCTTGCTAAAGATGCTACTCGCCATTCGTAAGGCGCTGCCGCAGACGATGCGGGACGAGAATGGAAAGCTGGCTGCGCAGAGCCAAGACCTAGCTATTGTGGCCTACTTTCAAAAACTGGATTTAGAATGTGAGTCTCCTCGAGGCCCTGACGACGAAAAAATCTGCCCCTTACTGACAATTTTATTATAGATGACTCGATTGAATCTCGGCAAAAGGGCTCGCAATTCTCTCCCGCCGACTCTCGCTCTCTGGAGCTCATGTTCTGCTCGCACCTTCTTCTTCCAAACTCGCCGGCGTAGAGGATGACACTTTGACGACACGATATGGTGGGAGTTACGGCTCGGGAAAAAGTTATTATTTGCTATTCTCTTTTGCTTCTGATACATCTCCGACAATGTGGGATACGCATCACATGGATGGAAAACAACAGGATGGGCGTTATACGGATAGCGAAAAGCACTGGGCAACCAAAAGATAATGATACATGAACATGTTTGATTTCAACTTTACTGTCTTGAAAATGATACAATGTCAGTGCGGAACACGTGGCCTTTGGTTCACTGCATTTCGCTTCTTCATGTGAATATTCTCGTATTTCTAATAGATTGTGTGCTAACCACACATATCCGACGTCAGTTGCGCCCGAAAACCATATGCCCTTGCTATCATGATACAAAATAAAACGTATAAAAATGTAGCCGCCGAAAACGGAAATGTTAGGGAGCAGAGCAGTCAGCGTCGGGAATAAATCCTCTAGTTCGCCGCCGCGCTGCCCGCACTGCTGTACCCGTCTTGCTTGCTGGAGACGGCACCGGTCGCTCCACCCGCAGCGCGCTTCGGCTTCTTGAAGCACGCGAATTCGTTTTTGCTGTTTTCGCGAAGCTTCTTGAGCACGTTGCGCATCTCAGGCAGCTCGCTCTGCAGACGCGCGCGCGCATCGTTGTCGGTTCGCCCGTCGAGCTCCTGGTAGATCTGGCTCTGCAGCTCCGACGCGCGGTCGGTTGTGTAATGGCTTAGAGTTTGCGCCACAAATTCGACGTCTAGTGTCGCCTGCATCAGCGCCTCCAGCGTGTATTTCGGTCTTGTGCGGAACGTTTCAAGCAGCTGCAGTGACGTCTGCTCTAGCAAGAAGCTCAAAACCTGGGGGGTCAAGGAAGGTGCCGCTGTAGACACTTGGGAGTGCACAAGCACCAGTGTCAGCAGAGCCTCGTAGATATAAGGTCTGGCTGCTGTAGGTCTCTGATTCGGTTTCGGTACCCAGTTTGGCGAAGACAGACCGGCCTGGATAATATCACGAAGCTTTTCAATAGATTGTTTCGTGTATGACTGGAACAGACGGGCATCAATTTGGCCCAGTACGTCCTTGATGGTCTTCGACTCGTCGGTCAATTTGACCGAGAATGCATTCTCAAACTGTGAATTCAGACTTGGGACTACCTGGGATCGTAAGGCTTGCAGATTGCTGAGAGTCAACAGCATTCGGACATTGCGATCACCAGCATCCAGAGTGCTTTTGCCAGCCGAAGACGTACTAGTGTACATCGTGGCGGCTTGCGACCAGTCTTCATCGTCGATCTTCTTGAGAGACCGCTCTGCATTCTCCACCATGCCGCTCAAGGCCTTGTATAAAGTTGTGACGTATTGGCTGCGAACCATCTGTAGCAGCTTTGGTGGTGGTGGCAGAACAATGCTGGGCGCACCTTGCTCTGTTGTTGCGTCAGCGATGTAGAGTATTTTTTGCATGCCGGTAAGAAGAGTCCCCTCAAATGCAGCAAAGCTGGCTGGCATTCTGGTAACGTCTCCCACTTCGCTGGAACGATGCCAATCCTCGACGTGCTTAATGTTTTCGGCGTCACGGTTCCATGCAGCGCAGAGAGCTGTGACGCATCGCTCCCGAGAGGCGCCGATGAGAAGCTTAAGTCTATCCATCTCTTGGTTCGGTCCTTTAGCGGCAGCGACAGGCGCAATAGTAGCCATTTCGGAGGCCCCAGATCCTACCAAAGCAAGCATCTTGGACAGGTAGTGAACTCCACTGAGCGAGTTTGACCAGGGCGGCCAGAACGCAAGTTTCTCCCACGGCTCACCCCTACTAGGAGATGGAGGCGGTGGGTTGCTTGGGTCAAAGTTGAAGCGCGGGTCGCGCAATGCTGTTGGTGTGAGGGAACCAGAAACGCCGCTGTTATTAGGTCCGGGCGAGCCTGGATTGGGAGTCAAGGGCGAGAGCAGAATGGATATGTCTTCGGGTGGGAGTCCGGCAAAGAACGCGTATATGTGCTCTCTGATTTGCTCAACAAGTTCCCTTGCGCCTTGCGACAGTTGGCTGACACGCTCATTTGATAGCTCGTGGTGGACTTGAGACTCTCCATTGTAGCCAATAGGCAAAGTTCTTTGAGTTCTACCATCAATGAAACCCTGGGCAAGTGACCAAAACTCAACAATTTCGCCCATAATGCCTTGTGAAGAGATGAGGTTGCTCAAGAACTTGTACATTTTCTCCCAAAGTTCAATAACCTCAACAGAGTCATTGACGGGAGGCTTGCGGTCAATTGTTTGTCTGCCAAGGCCGTTCAGGTACACACCAGCTTGCTTTGGGGTTGGTTTTTCACTAGCCGCCAGGCGTCGTCGTAGGACTTCAATTTCGGTCTTTTGACGATCACCCGTCACTTGGATCTTACTTTTCAGATGATCATAGCGACTAATCAGCCAGACCCAGATGGGACTTTCCTTGACACCGAGCTCCAACAGCAAGCTGATTAATTCGACATGTTGATCTTGCACGCGGCCAGCCGCAGCGTTGGGTTTCGAGTGAGCTGAGGATGAGGACAGCTTCTTCCAGATTTCGGTTTTGAATGCCTCGACTTGGCGATTGACATCATGCCACATGCGGGCTGCGAGAAGGATTTGATATAATTGCGTGTCATCAGGCGTAGCGCCTTTCAATTGCTTGCCCAAGTGGCGAGCCTGGTCGGCAAATGTCCTGGCACGGTTGTAACCTTCAACTAGGCTTTCGTAGTCCTTGCGCTTAATGCTATCCGATATCGTTCCGCTCAAGTCGACGTAGTCCCTGAATTTGGAGAGGTGGTTTGAGACAACTTTAAGGTGTTCCTCTTTCTCACGGCCACCAAGTGCAGGGCCCCAGACTTCTTCCGCTTTGGCCGAGACATCAAGTAATGGAGCTTTGATACCGAGAACACCGTATTCGCTTTCTTTGGTTAAAGCGTTCTTCTTTCTGTTGTCTGAAACGGGGAAGGCTAGTTGATTGCTGAAGGCAAGCTTGCCGCCACTGTTTCGGAAACTACTTCGACTTGCGTGGCGCGAATGTGACTTCGTCTGCGGATCCTCTCCACGATATTTCATCTCCTTGTAAACATTATCGATGGTCGCTTTCGCCTTCACGAATCGTTCGAAGTTGGATTCGACGAGAACCTTGAGAGATGCTGACTTTTGGTCGATGGAGGCGGAAAGAGCGTCTAGACCCTGTAACAGGCTCTCGGTGTCTGCATCTGAGTGCATCTGGGAGAGGAATAACGCTGGCGAAAATGTCGTCGATGAAAGAAGGAATCGATTGCGAAGCCGTACATCATCCTGCATAGGCAAACCGAGGTTCTTTAAGCTGCGAACAACACTGTCGGATGAGCCAAGAGGATCAGCCTCGTCTCGCTGAACGAGATTGTTCATGCCTCCTTTGCCATCGGCGCCGTTTAAGAAGCTGCGTCGCTCATTGACTGCAGACTCGAGCGCCTGATACCGGGATGTCCGCTTATTGTTTCCCCACGCATCGGTCTCGTCCGTCACCGCATCTTCGGCGTCCTTTTCGGCCGGCCATTCAGAAGGATATGACGATGGGAGCTGATAAAATTCCAGCACAGTCCTCTCGAAATCAGCCATGGCGATGTGGTGATGGAGATGACGTGCCTGGCGGCAGACTGCTCAGGGGACAGGCTCTTTGGCGCATACAAACAGGCTGGACAGTAAATGGGAGGTCGATATTGTGTGGGTTCGTAGCCGAAGCGTGGGATACTGTATATTGTAAGGGCCGTGTTTCGATGAGCCCTTTGTCCTGTGCTTTCGTCAATCGTTGCAGCTCGAAGCTATCACAGATTAGCCAACCCGCCGTATCAGGCCAGCGACGCGCGATGACCACAAAGCCCACCTCAAGCTCAACCGCTGACCCCACAGGTTGCCATCTGCCCGCAGGAAAGCGAGCTGTGGCTGGGAAAGTGCATGGTTACATGTGGCTGATGCAGTCTCGGTGTCCTCAGGCGCAATTCCGACGGCTCCGAGGCCAGTGGCCGGAGATCCACTATTTCTGTCGCGCCAGCAGGGAGTCCTGGCGGGCGCTGGCCGGAAAGCCCAGCAAAGGGCCGAAGACAGAAAAAAAAAAAAAACTGCAGGTAGCAGTAACTGTGGCTGGTGCACTCGGCCAAGCCGCAGCCAAGGCTGCTGGTCCTGGTGCTACCTTAACAGGTATGCCATAGTATCGACGGCTTAATTTTTTTTGTCCACACCTCCCTCTTCTTTCTTCTCAACTTGCGTCACTTCTTCTTTTTTTCTGCAACTTGTGCATCTGGCCCAGCTTGCTCTCTGCCTTTCTGGAAGGATTATCTCACATCACTACATTGACAATGCTGGCCATTCGCTCTCTCTCCGCCAGGCAATGCCTGCGCGCCGCTCCCCGCGCTGCCACCTGGTCTGTTGCTGTAAGAACGCCTCCCTCAGAACCAACTACCCGAGCCTAATCAGTATTGGTTTACTAACACACGAACCCGAACAGAACCAGCGTTTCTACTCTGCCCCCAGCGACCGTGTCGCCAAGTACAACGGCACCAAGGATGCTCAGGTACGATTGCCCATCCCTTGCGCCCGACTCGACCCAAATTTGAGAATGCTATGTCGCGCGGCAATGACGGCGTGTACAACCCGGTTCTCAGGGTCGAGGAGCGGATTCGCAGAGCTCCAATTCATAACTACTTACACTACACGCAGGGTAACTACCTCGTCTCTTTGATTGAGGGTGACGGTATTGGTCCTGAGATTGCCGAGTCCGTCAAGGACATCTTCTCCGCTGCCAAAGTCAGTCCACTCCGCTCGCCCGTGCCAGGCGCAGCAGCACCCGTCCGTTAACACGCGCCAATAGATCCCTATTGCTTGGGAGCCCGTCGATGTTACCCCCATCATCAAGGATGGCAAAACCGCCATTCCCGACGCTGCCATCGAGAGCATCAAGAAGAACAAGATTGCCCTGAAGGGACCTCTCGCCGTAAGTACACAGCAAATGCTGTCACATGTTCGGACTGCTCCGGATCGCGTCTAACATTTATTACATAGACTCCCGTTGGCAAGGGCCACGTCTCCCTTAACCTCACCCTCCGCCGTACCTTCAACCTCTTCGCCAACCTCCGTCCCTGCCGCTCTGTTGCCGGCTTTAAGACCCCCTACGACGGCGTTGACACCGTTCTGATCCGTGAGAACACCGAGGGCGAATACTCCGGCATCGAGCACGTCGTTGTTGATGGCGTTGTTCAGAGCATCAAGCTCATCACCCGCGAGGCTTCCGAGCGCGTCCTCCGCTACGCTTTCCAGCACGCACAGGCCATTGGCCGCACCAAGGTCCGCGTCGTCCACAAGGCCACCATTATGAAGATGTCCGACGGTCTCTTCCTCAACGTCGGTCGCCAGGTCGCCAAGGACTTCCCCGATATCGAGTTCGACGCTGAGCTTCTCGACAACACCTGCCTGAAGATGGTCACTGACCCCAACCCCTACAACGACAAGGTCCTCGTCATGCCCAACCTGTACGGTGACATTCTTTCTGACATGTGCGCCGGTCTGATTGGTGGTCTTGGTCTTACTCCCTCGGGTAACATTGGTGACGAGTGCTCTATCTTCGAGGCCGTCCACGGTTCCGCTCCTGATATCGCCGGCAAGGGCCTCGCCAACCCCACCGCCCTCCTCCTTTCCTCCATCATGATGCTGCGTCACATGGGTCTCACCGACAAGGCCGCCCAGGTCGAGAAGGCCATCTTCGACACCATGGCTGAGGGCAAGGCTCTCACCGGCGATCTCGGCGGCAAGGCCAAGACCAGCGAGTACGCCTCTGCCATTATCGGCAGACTGTAAATAGATGTGCGGATGATTCCCATGGTTGTTTGATTACCCCTTTTACATTATTTTTCCCTTTGTTTATTGACGAGAACTTTCTTGCTGGGCCTCGACGACTTCCTAGAACATAGCAGGAGGAGAAGAGTCTTCAGCTGGAACTTAGAATGATCCCAATGGGGTTTTGGGTAGATGACTTTATTCGTGTACCAACACCAACGGCAGAAGGAGAAGGAATATGGGTTGCGAAGCGAGCGGAAGCCGGAAACTCTGGACTGTCAATCTTTTTGACGGCAGAGCGCTAGACTATGAATTGGAGAAAAAGAATAAAGAACGCATTAGAATACCTGAATTTGCATCACATCACTCATGACTGCGTGAAGACGAAACATGACGGCAGCGACTGATGCAGAAATCCCAATCTCATAATACTAAACAAGGCGGCAAGCACAGCTCAGCCGCGGCTGGTACGGAATCTCGAGTATTTAGTTGGATCCGACAAATAAAGCAAATAGCCAAATTTTTTTCCAAAGAAGAAAAGGAAAAGTGAATTTCCAACAGAAGTTACGATGATTCCAACAATGATGCACCCCAAGATCCAGTGATTTCAAACTCCTCCAACCAGTAAAACAATCTGTCCAAAAAAAGATCTGCGCCAGTTATTACCACACAATTACCACACAAATCTGCAAGCAAATCAAAGTAAAATTGAGGGGAGTTGGTAGAAGAGTTTACAGCCGTCCACTGCGAATCTCTTTTTCAAAGATTTTGATTCCCCATACGTCATAGAACTGCATGGGGCCAACGGTCGTGTAGCGTAGCCGGGATACGTTATCGTACATCGGCTCACCGTCGCTGTCATATTCGTTGGAGATGGCGTCTGCTGGGAAGATTGGGAGGCTCGTGTCGCTGGTATGGCCCGAGGAAAGCTGCGATGCGGGGTCGTACGGCCCTGTGATGATGGGCTGCTCGGACCGAGGGAGTCTCTGCCGGCAGAACTCCTCGTCGTCTGACTCGCCGGGCCGCACCACTCTGTCGACACGGTCATCCTCCATGGCGATCCATTCGAGCTTCATTTCGGGATGGTGCGACAAGTTGTCCACCATGAATCGCAGAGTCTCGCGGACAACCCACAGGCAGGTATCGTTGCTCTTGAAGTGGAGGATATTGATTGCGCGCAGGTTGACCAGCTCATGAAAGAATTGCATAAAAACGTGCTGCATTTGGTTAGTCGGGTTTTGATTCTTCCTCCATCTAGGTGCGACAAATTTGGAGCGGGATACTCACCACTGCATTTCTATTCATGCTTACAGCAAGCTCCTCCAAGTATAGTCCTTGGCTGCAGATCATTGCAATTGTTCTCTCGTTGGCATCCCAGTTCGCCTCTTTTGACTCGTCCTTAATCATGAGGCGCTTGAGGGTGTGGATATGCTTCTTAAGCACGAGTCGCCGAATTTGGTCAATGGTCACAGATGCTCTTGGTGTGAAGCTGGCTGGCAGGTGATCAACGCTACGTTCCAGAAGAAACAACTCATCAAGTTCGTCCAAACGAGATGCAAAATTCAAGAACGCGCTTGACACATTGTCTGTGAAGATACTGCGAAGAGTCAGGGGCTTTATAGCACCTTCCTTTGCCAAAGCTGTCCAAATCGGCGCCTGGTTTCCAACATTCAACAGAGTCAGTTCTTTCAAGGCGCCGAGGTTCAGAGCACGACAAAGTACTGATGCTTTCGCTGGTAGTAAATCAATTTTCAGCACCTCGAGCGAGAGGCCCCTAGTGCTGCGAATATAGTCACACATCTGACTCTCTCTGTCCGCGCATGACTTCTTGCCAGATAAATCACGCGACGAAGCGGCATCATCGCGACGACGCCTTGATAGGTCTTCCACAGATAAATAATGAGTCGGTCGAGAAGAAGATGATTCCGGAGATGAGAGCCTATCTCTGGACTGGACTGTGTGGCGAAGCTGCCCAGGTTCACGAGTAGGATCCTCCACAGATTCACAGACCTTGATGCTGACATCTGCGGATAAGACTTCTTCGGTCTTGTCTCGTATCGGAAGAATGATGGGATTCTCTGATAATGTCTCTGCAGTTCCTTGCAGCGTATTCTCTGAATCAGCGGCATCAGAGGTGGAAGGTGGACAAGAGCTGGGCTGTCCCCCGTTCTTGTCACCCTCTGTCTGTTTTTCCGGGCCAGGAAGTTCTCCAGATTCAACGTACTTTCGGGCCGCTTGCTCTATCATGTCCAATATATCCTGTTGAGATGCCGAAAAATCCCTGGAGCCATTGAGAATAGTCAATAACTTGGTCGAGACACCCCTGAGAGACGTGATGAACTCTTCGCCTGGTGCAGGTGCTGGCGCTTTGCTTGTTGTAGCGTCAGAAGTCTTGACACCAGACGCATCAAGTTTCATCTGAGGCTTCTTTTGTAGACTAGGCTCCACACCGAGAATTTTCCCAAGAAGGGCCTCTTGCCTTTTCCATTCCTCCTGTGCTCTGAAATTTCGAACAGGCTCTGTTGTACCAAAAGTCTGGTTTGGTACAATTGGGGGGCCTGGAAAATCCTCGTCGGTAGATTCTTCTGCATCCGATTCGTGAGAGGCTCTACGAGCTTGTGATGCTAAAGCTCGGGATAGAGATAGTTTGAGCTCTGTCAAGGTCGAATGAGAATGTTTCACAGAATCGGCAATCTCGGTAATGAGATTAAGGTCATCAATGTCCAGGACTGCCAGAGATTTAAGGGTCTTGAAGCCAGAGAGTCTCACGGCATCTTGCGGCTGTTTCGGAACACGACTCTTGGACACAGATCGCGAGTGAGTATGAGGCTGGTTCTGCGAGAGATGCTGTGAGATTGGGTGCGGCGAGGTCATTGACGATTGTACCGGGGGATAAGCCGTGCTTGACCAATGAGAATGACCATAGACTGGGCTAGGAGGTGAGTGATGTTGGTGGAAACTGATGGGAAGGGGCGGTGGCCTCGAGTAATACGAATCGCCAGCTTGCATACGAATGTGCAATGTGCGGAGCGACTTCAACTCTCGAAGTCTTCTATATACCGGTCGGCTGAGCTCGACGCGCACATTCCAACTACAAAGATACAAGGTTAGTCTGCGTGTAATAGATAAGGTGATAGCTGTGAACATACCGAAAAGATTCCAAAGAATGGGCCTTTTTGAGCGTCAGAAAGAGCAAAGTGTTGAAAAACTTGCCGCAACTGGAAGAATAAAGATATGGTTGATATGAGCGTTCTCCTTTAAGACCAGAACTCAAAGTGTCCATAGAGAGGTCGCGAAGGTGTCTGGCATAGTCATACTCGCTTGTGGTGAAAGTGTCCAGACCACCAGCAAGGCCGTCCACCGGGGAATCGAAACCCAGATCGTCATCGTCTGGGAAAATAATGTGAAAATCTCGGTACAGAACAGCAGAAGCAAGATCATGAAAGTGCTTGGAGACTAGGGCGACGCAAATAAGCTCGCCTTGGGAGCACTGACATGAAGAGTTGAGCTTAGCTTTGGTGGAGAGCTGACGTATACCGGCGCTAGTGACTTACATGGGAGAGAATCTCTCGCTGGGTCTCTATAGGTAAATCGGCGATGCGGAAGAAGAAGCCGGGCGCGGCAGCAGAAGCCTCGTCGCCGCCAGCGGACATGGTGACTGGTGACGGCTCCAGATCGTCTACTAACTGGCCCGGGGTCTACCTACGGAAGACCCAGGCGGGGTGGTGGAGGGGAGCGGCGGGGCTGGAGAGACGAGCTGAATGCAAAGACGAGGGCGAGGTCGTTGCGGAAGCAAGAAACCAAACACAGGTCGGGGATCCGATGATGCAAAGGGCAAATCGGGAAAAGACGACGACGAGGCTAGAAGCTGCAGAGTGAGCGGTGGGAGGAGCAAAGTGGTGATGATGGAGGTTGGATGGTTGGTTGGGGAGCGCCTGGCTGGAAGCGGCGTAATGAAGCTCTGGGCGGGGGATGTGACGGCGCGCGGCGGAGCGGCCTGGGGTAGACTGGTGACTAGCAGGGGGGTACATGTGGTAGAGACGCACGGCGCCCTACCAAAGCACTGGTTTGGCGGGGCAGAGGGCGGCTAGCTGTCTTCAGAGCAAGTACCCATTTGGAGGGGCAAGTTAGCTGCTTGTCTTGCCTGTCCACTCAGCTGCTGGAGCTCGTAGGCGGGCCATCTGAGCCGGATACAACGTTGGCCAGGTGTGACTAGGATTGCGATACCAAGATTCACAGGAATTCAGATGCGCATCTGCGGATAGTAGAGTCACTGCTAAGGTGGTACCTGTCACCGCATTCTTCAAAGTAATGGCCGTGCGCCGTGTCAAAGGATTACAAGGCAAGTCATGACACCACACAAAGACCGGGATCCGCTAACACGACCTTAGAACCAAAAAGCAGATGCACTAATCAAAGGCCAAGTCTAGCCCATCAGAGCCTCTTTTAGCTACTACGTAGTTACTGAATGTCCTACAATGGGTACTTACCTCACCTACTACCTACCTCACGTCAGGAAAGCTGACCGCCAGCATCCTGTACGACCATGAGCCCGGCTTGCTGAAAGCACATCGAGCCACATAAGAGGCAAGCTTGTGAACGAAAGAGTAGTAACCTAATCGAGATATACATGTCAGCTCATTATCTCAACTTCTTATGCCTACCACAAGGCAACCCACGCTAATGCTGCCTCAACGGGTCGCCAACTCCACTCCTGCAGCCTGGCCTAACTGTTCACTGAAACGTGCTCCAGTTGCCAGCCTGGTGGATGACTGTTTTCACTTTATTCATTATCCCTCCCCAATTTCGTGCGCGCTTGCCGTTTCCTTTCTTTTCCTTTCTCCCATGATCCTGTATTCTCAACGTTTTTGTCCTAATTTCTGAAGCGGGCCCCTGGCGCTCATTGCACAGCCCCACGCCACGTCCAAACACAGCTTGGCGACTTCGCCACCTGCTCACCGGGAAGCTCCATAGTATCAACAATTCTCGCGCCTGGCAATAAACAGATCTCAGCAGCAAACTATTGAGATTCGCTATTGCCGGCTCCATTAAACATCATGGCTGACACTGAGGAGCCCCAATATACTACACTCGCGGAGCGAATTGCGGCCCTCAATAAGAACAAGACCTTCGCGGCCAACGGTCCAGCTTCAGCTAAGCCTGCGAGACCCGCGCCGCCACCTCCCCCAAGCCGGACACAAAGCGGCCTCGGAGCATCAAATACTGCTAAATCTGCAACGCCAGCGGTCCCAGCACGGCCTACGAAGGGCAACCCCCCTCCGCTTCCTCGCAGAGACACGCAAACTTCGTTGAACGGCCAAGACGCTGCTCGCCCGCCGCTGCCCTCGAGGAAATCGTCTACGCAGCAGCCCCCGGCTCTTCCTCAGCGGCAGAATTCCTCACAGCCAAATGGCTTGTTAAATGTCCGTCGTGACTCAACTTCCTCCGAGATATCGCAAAACTCTACAAGGTCGTCCAAGTCCGCCGGACAGAGCAGCTGGTCCACAGCTAGCCAAAATTCTACCTCATCGGCGCCCAGAAAATTGCCACCTACACAACCTCATGAGGCTCAGAAACCAGCTTCAACGCCCAGCCTGCCACCCAGACTACCTGCCAGAGGAACCAAGCAGGATGCTGCCCCAACACGGCCACGGATTATGGGCTTTGGCTCTTCGCAAGCCCCAGAGCCGGGTACTAACGGGCAGAACTCGACACAGAATGGCATCAATAAGCAGAGAGATGCAGAAGGGCCCCCTCCCGTTCCAACTGCTACTCGACCTTCGGCAGTTCAGATCAAGGAAGCAACCTCGCGAACTGCGCAGCCGGCACCAGCATTAAACAACTGCTTCGCTTGTCGAGACTGGAGCGCACCGGACGCCGTAGCGGCACAGCATCCGAGGGAATCTCTCCCTAGCCATGACGCTATCGGTTATCTGGCTCACAACCTCTGCTCCCCCTTCCCTTCGTACAGCGACAAGGCTAGAGCCATCTTCACCTGGTTCCACCACAATATTGCCTACGATACTGGATCATTTTTCGGCAAGAGTATACAGTATCACGATGGGCAGTCGACAATCCGGAGAGGTTTGGCGGTCTGTTCGGGCTACGCCGAGACCTACATGGAGATTGCTAAACGAGCTGGTCTTGAGTGCGTTGTTGTCAATGGCCACTGTAAAGGATTCGGCTATACGGCACTCAAGGACGGCGAGCCGCTCCCGAAAGAGGACCCATCAGGCCACGCGTGGAATGCCGTCAGGATTGACGGAGGCGGGTGGAAGCTTGTCGATCCCTGTTGGGGTGCTGGCAATGTGGATGGCGCGACGCAGAGCTTCAACAAAGTCTTTGCCCCTCATCATTTCCACGTGTCGAACGAAGAATTTGGAGCGCGGCACTGGCCTGAAGATAAAAGGCTCCAATACCGCGAAGATGGCCGCATTATAGGCTGGGAGGAGTACTACAGAGGTCGCGCGTCTGGCGAGCCGGTGACTGTCTTCTCGAACGCTTCAGACGAAGGCATCGACGAATTCAGCGTGGAGCCGGCGAACAAGAACCTTCAAGTCTACAGCGGCCAGGTGCTCCGATTCCAGTTCCACAAGGTTTGTCCCCACTGGAAGTCTGAGAGGCACGGGCTGGGCAAGGCGCCGCTTTTTGTTCTCAACATTCATGGCCTGGACGGTCGCAAGGATGACATGGTCCCGTTCGAGACTGACGGATACTGGCACTGGCTTGACGTCAACGCTCGTGATCTCGGCGCCCCGGGCCAGAAGGTGGAGGTTACGCAAATCAGCACAGTTGATAACAAGGACGCGCGAGGCATAACAGCACGGGAGTTCTTGGCTGCCAGGGGCAAGAAGTCCATGTCGTTTGCATTCTTGACTCAATGGATATTGAAGTAGAGTCGTTGCCTTGATGAGTACATGATCTGGCATTTTTGGGATACACTCATGAATTGCGGTGCATTTTACCTCATTATACCATCCTTTACCCGTTTCGAATAAAACATGTTTATACCGGCATATATTTACGAATTCAAAATAATTGTTCTACATAGCATTTATTTCTCCAATATTCAACTTCACGTCAAAAGGCAAGATATGCAATCAGATTCCATCTCTATTATCGTATATAACAGCTATGGCAATATAAACAAGTTGGGCCACACACTGAGTACCAGGTATCTTATGCAGTAGTTCTTTTTCTCATTTCTTATTCGTAGTTAGACGGTCAGAGGCCAGCGCTCTCTCATCCACTTTCCGTAACGGAAGATGAGGAACGGGACAGGCACAAATGCCAGAGATACAAAGCCTAACAGCGATGTGCCCCAGCCGAGCCCGAGGCTTGCGTACATGGCCGGCGCGGCCAAGGGCAGAAAGGCGCCAATGGTGCAGCGAATGACAGCGAAGCCCGCAAGGGCGCTCGCCGCGTATTCGGGAAACGCATCGATGATGTAGGCGTTGGCCGGCGTCCAGACACCGATGATGCCGGCAGAGAAGGGAATGATGCCAATGACGGGAACGATCCAGTGTGTGTGCTTGTCGGCGGCCCAGCCGTACCAGAAGAAGCTGATGGGGATCAGCATGGCAAAGTAGGTGCAGTAAGGGATGCGCATCTCGGGTTCGTAGATGCCATTGTTGGCCTTGGTCATGCGCACAACGGTGCGATCCGAGATAATCGCAAAGATGGTGATCGAGATCAGGTAGCCAATCATGAGCGAAAAGTAGGGCAGGCCGGCAACACCCAGCGACCAGCCGTAGTTGCCTCCAAAGACTGTGGGCATGGTGTTGAAGAGCAGGTACAGGCAGCCGTAGTTGAAGGCAATATAGAGAGAGATGCTGAACAGAATCGCGGAGCGGAAGAGCATCTTGATGGGGCGCGTGAGGCCGAGAAGCAGAATCTGGCGCTTGGACAGAACATGCTTGCTCGGGTCAATGTAGCAGCTTTGCAGCTCGGGACGGTTAAGCTCCTTGCGCAGCTTCTCCGTCTTGATGCGCATCAGCACGCGGGCATTAGTCTCCTTGTTGCCAAACACCATGCAGGCGACGACGAGCATGCCCGGGATGAAGGAGATCCAGTTGGTCCAGCGCCAGCCGATGGTCTCGGCGACGAAGCCACCCACGACGGGCGCGAGCGAGGGCCCCAGGATGGGACCCATCAGCCAGACGGTCGTGGCCTTGCCGCGCTCGCTGATCTGGAAGAGATCCGAGATGATGGCGCCACCGACCGTCTGGCACGCGGAGCCGCCGACGCCGCACATGAAGCGGAAGAAGATGAGCGTGTTGATCGAGGGCGCCAGCGCGCAGCCAATCAGCCACAGGCAGAAAAACAAGTTGGAGCCAATCATGATCATGTTGCGGCCGTACATCTCGGACAGCGGCGAGAGCACGAGCGGGCCGACGGCGTAGCCGAGCAGAAAGATGCTGACGGGCATGGCGGCGAGCGTCGCGCTGCCGACGTGGAACTCGCTCTGAATCTGCTCGAGCGCGGGCGCCAGGATGGACGAGGACCACGGCGTCATGAAGGTGATGGCAGACAGCAGCCAGATCATGAGCCACTTGCGGAAGGGCGCAAAGTTGAGCGGCATGGCGGGGTCGTCCTGGCTCTCCCAGCCCACGATGCCGTTGTCGAGGTCCATGAGGGGGAGGATTGTTGGTGGGAGCTTCTCTTTCGTCTTTTTGCGTGATAGCCGGCTCAGGACACTCCCGCGGCTGGCATTGGTTGTGACCTTTTCCACATCGTGACCGATTGTATCATCCTAGGTAGAGAGCTACGTTAGCATATATGGGTTACTGTCGGCAGAACCAGAGGCGCGTATGTGAACCAACGTACTATTTGTGCCTCGAGATCGTCGTCAGATTCATGAATAGGCGACGGTCGTCCGGCGGGGCCCTTTTCCTGCACCACTTGTGCGTCGACCACTGTTGATGTTTCCGTCTCGTCACCGGAATGCGCATGCTGGCCGTGCTCTGGCGTCACGGCAGACCGTTCACAGTCGACACTTTTGGCCATGATGGGCAAAAAAAAGAGGCTCTCCGTGAGGAGACTAACAAGAACTAACTGCAAGTCTGCGTAACGGGATCTGAGCGTTGTTGGCTGATCAAAACTTGCGCTACAGTGAGTTTTTCGCCTGTTGCCTCGAGCAACTCCGGTATTGACTAGACCCTGAGAGATCAGAGACAAGGAAATCTTACTCTGGACAATCAACAAAGACTGGTGAAAAAAGCAGGTGCAGACAGAAATGGGGGACACTAGTTATTAAATGCGACAACAAAAAGACGAGCGATGGATGGGGGCCTAGCTGACTGACAAACGTTTCCGCACGTCTAGCCGAAACACACGGGCACGCTGTCATAATGCAGGTCTTGGGTCGTTCCTAATCACCTATATCCGGCCGCAGTGGAGCGGTCTCGCTCCTTCGGTCTTTCGCAGATTTGTTGGCACCACTTCGCGCGTTCGGCCCTCGAGCGCCTTAATTTTGACATGGGGTAACTTGTGCTAGCGCCCCATCCGGCTAGTTTAAGAACCTGGGGCGCACGCCATTCCGCGCAGTGATCCAATAAAGAGCAGAATTACAGTCTGCCGCCTTGCTTTCCGATGAATCCGTCATTTCGGGTCTCCTCAGGTCTCCTCAGCTAGGGCTTGTTTGGATATGTCAGGCCGTGGTTGATACACTGATACTGTTCTGACCTCAAGATGCGCCGCGAGGAGCGAATGCGCGAAATGGCCGAACGGACTCGGCCGGCGGCTCTCGGCCGAGTCTGCCAAGTGAGTGCACACAGAGTGTGGCATTTCGTGGCTTGTGTCTATATCCATTGTCTTTCTCGGCATGCGATCGGCAATAACCCGAATTTCTTTCCTCTTTCTTTCTGCTGGCCAAGACATTAATGTTGTAGATTTCTGAGACGGATGCCTGCGCACAACCAGGCATATTCTCTTGAAAGCATGAATACGTAACGTATGCGACCGGCCACCTGCATAAACCCATACACGGTAGAAACCCTCCCCGCGTGTCCATTTGTTGCAGGGTCGGGAAATCAGATATGCATCTCTGTCTTGGAGTATCGCAATCCCGCTGTTTTGCACCTGACCTCGAGGCGCAGCCGAACCCTGTCCAAGACATGTTGGGTTGAGCAGGAAACTAGATGAGACACAGTCGGTGAGCAGCTGTTCCCAATCGCCAGCTCATCTCTTTGTTCCCTGGTGGTAAAAGAAAAGAAAAAGAGCGTCCATCCCAACAACGGAGGATTTCCGCACTGGTCGAAGCTTGACGTTGGACAAAAGCCATGTTTGTCTTGTCGGGACCCCGCCTTGGTCTGTCTTGGCGGGCGCTGATCCGAGACAGGCGTCAGAGCAAGCCTGCATGAGAGTTGGCCATCAGAGTTGTCAGAAAACCTTATGCAAGCTGGCATAGGCATGGTAGTTGTCACAAAACCTTATGCAAGCTGGCACAGGGATGGTAATTCCGTGCTCCATTCAATATGTTTTCTACGTTGACGAATTAAGAAAGATGCCTTGTCAGCTGCGGGGTCGTTGGAGCGCCCAGTCTCGGAACGAAACATGTGGTAAGTCTCGACAGCCATTAGAGATCTGTGCAGGATTTGCAACGTGCATTTCTTTAATATATTGCGACACTCGCGACCGTTGCAATGTAGATTGTATGGTTATGTACAATTCTGAACATGCAAAGTTTCGTAGCAGCATACGGGCTACTGGAGAAGATAGTGACTATAATGTAAACCGATTTTATCCACGTGAGTTTTGTTGCAAAACTCCTGCTTTATTACTACAGCTGATAGATGCAGAAAAATAATTTTGACCAAAAAACCCATTCTGCTGTTTCTTAGTTCATCCGGTACGCTCAGCGCGCAAAATAGACATCAGAGGCAGCACCGTGAAAGGTGTGCATGAGTTGATGTACCTCTGGCGAATTTTATAGTTCGAATTTGCCTCTTAACTGTACAGCTACAGTATTTGAATGCATTCGCGTTTAATTCAGCTAATGTCAGCACACTTTCGTATACATCTGCACAGAGATGTCATTCGTGTGTGGAGACGTCAAGGGAGCTGCCGCCACCATCGCAGTAGGCCACATGTCGGCGACCCTCTTTTTATTTCTCCCCTTGGTGCCACGACATCCAATTCCAAGCACTTCACCAGCTCGTCACTCTTACAACTGCTCCGTCGCTGGGCATCTCTCACGGCGCAAAACTCCTCGCTGCGGCCCTTTACTTTCATTCATCTCCAGGGACCTATAACCTAATCGTCCTCGCTGCGGCTTGCGCCCCGCCTCAATTCCTTTGCGACTCCTAATTGCGCCGCCGTTTGTCCCGCCATCCGATGATGCGCCACCACCAAAGCTAAACGAACCACGGCCGTTTCGATATACCACATACGCATTAAACGATTATACAGCCTGTTCGGCTGATCATTGCAACGAATTTCCTTTGAAGTGTTTCTTCATTCTTGCGCTCCCCCAAGCGAAAACACGCTGCCGTCATGGCTGCTGCCCAAGGACCAGCGGGCACGTCGCTCTCGCGCGGCGAGACCTTGACGCTGCTCACCATCGCGGGCGCGTCCCTCGCGGTGCTCGCCAACACCTTCTCCGGCGACGGTGAGCCGCTCATCGCGTCGCTCGCCCTCTCCTTTGCCGCCTTTGCGCTCTGCTACGCCATGATCCGCTGGCTCGGCCCGACCTTTGTCAGGGCGGGCTTCCGCGGCAAGGACCTCTCCAAGACGAACAAGCCCGAGCTGCCCGAGTGCATGGGCGCCGTCTGCGCCGCCGTCTACCTCCTCACCGTCATCGTCTTCATCCCGTTCCCTTTTTACAAGGACATTGTCGCCGCCACGAGCGGCGGTGGCAACCGCGACGTCGTCCTCAAGGCCGAGCACGTCAACGAGGGTCGCTTCCTGCACCGCTTTCCTCACAGCAAGGTAATGCTCTTCTCTGCCGCCTTTTTTTTCTTTGTCTACGTACACCACTCGACTAACATGTGTGCTGTATTAGCTCGCTTCGTATCTTGGTGCCATCATCTCCCTGCAGACTATTGCTCTTCTCGGAATCGGCGACGACCTCTTCGACATTCGCTGGCGTCACAAGTGGTGGATCCCCGGCCTAGCCTCGATTCCCATCCTCGTCGTCTACTTTGTCGATTTTGACGTGACCAGCATCGTCATCCCCGTGCCGCTGCAGCCCTTCCTCGGCGAGCTCTTCGACCTCGGCCCGCTCTACTACTTCTACATGGCCTGCATCGCCATGTTCTGCCCGCAGAGCATCAACATGCTGGCGGGCATCAACGGCATCGAGGTCTCCCAGTGCCTCGTCGTCGCCCTGCTCCTCGCCTTCAACGACGTCCTCTACCTCGCCACGCCCTACCCGCACCCGGCCACCGACTCCCACCTCTTCTCCCTCTACTTCCTCCTCCCCTGGATCGGCGTCTCCTGCGCGCTCCTCTACCACAACTGGTTCCCCGCCCGCGTCTTCGTCGGCGACACCTACTGCTACTTCTCCGGCATGGTCTTTGCCGTCGTCGGCATCCTCGGCCACTTCTCCAAGACGCTCGGCCTCTTGCTTGTCCCCCAGTTCTTCAACTTTGCCTACTCGACGCCCCAGATCTTTGGCCTCGTCCCCTGCCCCCGCCACCGCATGCCGCGCTTCAACGCCCGCACCGGCCTCCTCGAGCCCTCGGTCACCCCCTGGTCGCCCGGCCGCCAGCCGCACCCCGTCATCGCCCTCGGCCTGCATCTGCTGGCCAGGCTTCGCCTCCTCAAGGTCGTCACCGACGACGAGGGCCGCTTCGTCGAGACCAGCAACTTTACCCTGCTGAATCTGTGGCTCGTCTGGCGCGGGCCGCTGCGCGAAGACCGCCTTGCGACCGAGGTCACGCTTTTGCAGCTTGGTCTGGGTCTCTTTGGTCTTTTTGCCCGACACAAGCTAGCTCTTCTCGTCTTTAAGGAAGATAATTGGAGTACGGTGCAGCACTAGAACAAGTTAAACATGAGCAAGCGGTTACGTGGATTTACATGTATATAGCTGTTGCTTGAGCTTTCTGCATCATAAAATTAATACACACAATGATACCCGCACAGAAAATAGCTTCTTAGAATGTTTTTGTATTCGTTTCAAAAAAAAAAGTAGACAATCGCCCAGTAGATGGAACGGTTATTGTCTTCGCATCTGCTCACACATAGAAAGGTATCAATCCCGTTCCGAATAGTATGCCTATAATACAACCAAAAAAAGAAAAGAAGAGAGAACAAAAGTGTCCGATCAAAGGTGTCATCCACGGCCAGTACCGATACCGTGCCCACCTGTCTCATAAACCCACACGCCCCTTGATTTTAAAATCCGTATAAAAAACAATAAAGAAACAGAACAGAAGCAACAAATCTTAGACTCACGCGCAAGGTATTCCACATACCATTGACACGCTTATCGAGGTTGTCCGTAGAAAGCAAACCCTCTCCAATCAAGCGCCGAAAAAAAAATCAAAAATCCGTCCATTTTGCCTCCCTAACGCCTCAAATAGTGGTATAATCCGCAAAGTGTTGAAACCAGCAATCGCATCTTTATCATGCAACCAGTGCAGCGGCACGGTTGCTTCCCACATTATATGTACACCAGAACAAATTCCTACACTTTCTCCGCAACACCATTCGTGCTCGTGCCCGGTAGCGGTTGGGCTTCCTCAATTTTTTCGATGCTTTGGGGCTCGGTTGCCATTTCGACCTTGATATCCTCTGGGCTGGAAAGGGTCGACTTTAGCGACCCAGGTCCGGATGAGTCTTTTGCGCCACCCTTCTTCATCCGGCTCTTTGTGTAATCGCTTAAGCTAAGCTTCTTCTTAATCGGACTTTGTTTAGCGATCGCACCGTTGATGGCGGATTGCGAGAACGGACTGGGCATGCCATTGGCGGCAAATGGCGACGGCGGCACCGGGCTAGTTGCCGACAACGGAGTCGTATCCATAGGCGCCGACAGTCCGCTGTTGTCAAAAGTTGGGACAGGGGGCATCTGGACGCGCAAGTCAGGTGTTTTGGTCTTCGTAGACGTATCACCACTCACTCCCTCGGATGTCTCCACAGGGGCATCTGGCATAGCTGCGTCTGGCTGTGCCGACGCTACTTCGGCGCAATCTTTAGACTCGGACTCCGGAGGAGCACTGACGGCAGGGTCGGTATCCATAGCGGCCTTTGGTGGGACGTCGGCGATGCTTGGCTTCTGTTCCGCCGTGTCCTCAGATTTGATGCGATATCGGTTGTTCAGTAGGCGGCGGGACAGCGAGATGATCTTCTTCTTGGGAGCAGGCTCACGGCAGGGCTCGCTGAACCACTCACCCTCAACCGGATCCGTCTGCACTCCTGCGTCACAGTATGACGGGCGAGAATCGGAAGACGGTTGGCGAGGCCGTTGCTTCAAGGCTGGGCTCTTGAACGGGTGCGAGGGGAGATTGGGCGACAGAGAGCTGGCTGGGGAGCCGGTTTTACTCCGTGAGGTGCCTGCGTCAACATAGCCACCAGATACCGATGAACCCGAGCGAGGCTTAGATTTTGACGAGGATGTGCCGTCAGACACGCGCTTCTTCTTTTTGGGCGGCTGCTGTTCCATGCGGCGAAACGAGTCTTCCACCATGGCCACCTTGCGCTTCTCACGATCCGTTAGTTCCGTGAGTATACCGAGCTGATCAAACGATCCTTGTCTACCGGGTGTAGGGTCTCGGCTAGGAGGCTTGCTCCTTGAAGTGGTTTCGAGCCTTGCGTCGTTGTCGACGGCGTCATCACCATGGGCCTCGCTGGCGGCTCGGCTGTTGGTGGCGTGGCCAGTGCTGGTCGGCGAGACGGTATGGTTGCGAGACTTTCGAGACTTCTTCTTGCTTGGACGCCCGCGGCCACGGACATGGAAGTAGTGTCGATGGAATCGAGCAAATGCACAGTTGTTCTCCAAGTCGCACGCGCAGCCACCGTATTCCGACAGTATCCGATCGATCCAGTTGGAAATGGCAATGTATTCTGATTCTTCCAACTCTGTTTCATCCTGTGCCGCGCTCTCGTCATCGCTCAACCCAAGAAGGTGGAGCCACCTTGCACAGACGCTCTTCTCGAGTCGAAAGTCCCAAGGCAGCGTAATTTGTTCGTTGGCAGCAATATAGCGGTCGCTGACGAGCCAAAAATGATATTCCGAGCCTCCGGAGAGGTAGGTATCGAGTTGAGCGTTGGGCTTGCAGCTGCGGCGCACATAGCGCGCATGGGAGCCTTCTTTTCTCGTGTCAATGTAGAGCGGCAGGACGGGATGGAAAAAGACAAAGGGTAACGGGGAAGACAAGTCGCCCCAAAGATTCTCCGGATTGGCGCAATAATCTTTTTGGAAGCCAATCTCTCCGTTGAGTTCAATCAGAGGCACGTCCTTTTCAATGGGCGCCGTCGACTTGACAAAGCGCCATCGCAAAGTTGTACCTTGCTCGAGGGAGCGAGTCGCGTCTTTGACTTCGAGTTTCGGGCGCTTCTCATCCAAATTTTCGGGCTCATCCTGAAAGACATCGGTGCGCGTTCGGCCAACTTCTTGCTTCATCGCATCAGGCTCTCGCAACCAGCGCGACAGAGCAGTGGGGATAGCCAGACTGGCAAAGGCATTATTATGGGTATCGGGTACATCGTGTTCATTGTAGAGAGAGTAGAAGCCGGCGGAGTAATGATGGATCTGGAAGTCGTCGGGGAGGTCAGGAGGAGTCGTGGCAGGACTGGGAGGATGTGCGGCATTAGAGCGGGCGTTGGTAAAGGAGGGGCTGCGCTTTGACGGCTGCGAGCTGACTGAGTGCGAGGTTTTGTGAGAGGATTTTGATTTCTTGGATGGGTGTTCGGCGGAGTTGAGATGTTTGCTGCTTTCGAGAGCGCCGTTTGGCGCGTTCAGAGACAGTTCGGACGGTTTGGGGCGCTTCTTGCCGTTCTTTGTAGACGGTGGTCTCTTGACCTTTTTCTCGGGCGAATCTTCTTGTAGATTGCCATTTTTCAATCGCAGGGTTCGTTCGATGGCCTTTTGGCGATTGAGGGGGCGAGGCTTGCACTCTGCACAAGAGTGGGCAAAGTCCTCGCGGATGGCCTCATCCCTGTTGTCAGGGTAGAAGCAGTCAATGTGCTGCCATGTGTCGCAAGTTTCGCAGTAGATGGTATTTCCGTCATCGTCAGAGAAATTGCAGATACACTTGATTGTGTACGGTTCTTCCTCGCCAACGTCCGCGCTGGGCTCAGTGTCCTCCTTGGCAGGGGGGACACTGGCGGGAGAGGTGAGGGAGGTCTGACTAGGAGCCGCGACTTGCGTTGGCAGCGGTACAGGGTTTTCGGTCATAATCTGGGAGTGGCTCGCAGACAGCGGTGGTAAGGGGCGTTGTGGAGGGGACGTCATTCGTCAATCGAATTACGCTCGCGGTCTTGACAGCATGGCGACGCCTTGGTAGACGCGTGCCAGGAGGGAATCGGTCACTTCGAGCGTCGGCAGGATGTGCGGGAGGGTCGCAAGAATGACTATGGAGAGCCACGTTGTGCCGGTCGAGTCGGCGTCGCACCTCGTCGTGGCGAGAGCGAGGGGGGAGCGAGGCGATTCGGAGCGCCTGGAGTGGCCAGAAGGACAGAAGTGTCGCGCCGCGGTCTGGGGAGAAATCAAAGCGAGAATCACGTTGAGGAGGTCACAGCGAGCGCCAAAACAAGATCCTGCAACGCGTCAAGCGAGGTTGTGGTCGTGGGCGACTGCCGGAGGCGAGGGCAAAACTCGACGAAGGAGGCGCCACGAGTGCGGGAGCGAGCAGAGAGAATTCGAGACGGGCGAACGGGGTCGTCGCAGCGGCAGAGGTACAAAGGGAAAATAGCGTGGAGATGGTAGGTAGATCGATACGAAAGTGTAGAGAATAGTAACGCGACAGCACGGCGAGGTAATAATAACGAGGGAGAGAAGAGGGTGTCGAGAAAAAGTCGTGGTGAGGACGAGGGTAGGAAATGGGAATGGGGAGGACGGCCGGGGAGGAGCGACAGGAAAGCGCAGAGCAGCTGGGCTGGTCGCTTTGCCTGCTGGAAACCAAACTACTTTGCCAATCCCACCAGCGTGAGGAGCGGCGCCCAATGAATGGCGCGCCGGGGTGGGTACTTGGGTACCTCGCACCACTGAGATAGTGGGCAGTTTTATTTTTTCTTATTTTTTGGGGAGGGAAGCCAGCCCAGAAGCGCAAAGTGAGAGTGTGTGGTGGTGGTGGGTGTCCCCAGCGAGTGTTGAGTCGCCTCGCTGCCTGCGTCCAGGGCGGGCTGCTGGGGGGAAAGAGGAGGAGGGGACGAGCGAACCCGCTGGCCGTCGCCTTGGGGCACGCGCTGTCCTCACTGTATCTGACCTCTCTTGCCTGGGCTGGGGAGGCGCTGGTGCTGCACCAGGCAAGGCAGGCAACGGGCAAGGCAACAACAGGCGGGATTTCGCCCACTCCTTCACTGGCTACCTACCTAGGTAAGGTAGGTACATTGCGAGTCCGGCGCTGTGCTGTGGTGTGCGATACGCCGCCGCCAGTGCTCCAACTGGCAGGAAACCCCCCTAAAGAGCGGGCCAGCAGCGCCCAACTCAGACTCTGGTTTGCTGAAGGGGGAGAAGCGAAAAGCACGCTAGACCAAACCTCGAAGGGGCGGTGGGATGTGCTATCTCACCCTCTGGCTCAACTTGCGCTGGTCCGTCCTGGCAGCTAGTGCGGGTGCCGTGTGCGTGTGCGTGGTCGGATGCGTGGGCGGGCGCGGGTGTGTTGTTGCCTCAGGCCGCCACTTGTCGCACCCTCGTTCGCTCGTTTTCCCGCTCGCCCTCTTCTCACTTTGGCTGCGCCACACGCTGCATGCTGCACGTCTCGGCGCGTTGATGCACACTCTCCATTCTCCAGCTCTCTCCCTCTTTGTCCCCTCGTTTCCCCTCCTGAACCTGAACCTAAGTGCAGTGCCGCCCCGACTGCGGATGCGACTCTTGTGCTCTCTCATGTCGCCAACGTACCCAAAAGGTTCAAATTGGCGTACCTCCTGCTGCTCCTGCTGCTCCTGAACCTATATCTCGCCGCACCAGCGTGCTTGCTTGCGGAGGGGCGCAACGAGTGCCTCCCCGTTTCTCCCACGCGAGTCTCCCTCCCAGCAGGTCCTTGTACTGTGGCGCCACCACAGGCACACCTGGCGAATGCAGCAGAGACAGCGCTGGGCCGGATCAGGAAGCCAGTGAAATTGCGCCGTCCTCTGCCTGCCCACCAGCGCCAACCCATTCAGGACCCTCTTTGTGTTTGATGTGCGCTGGCAGAAAGCAGCTCGCGCGTCGAGTCGCCAGTCTGCCCTTTGCCTGTTACATCCATGCTTTGTACTCTTCTTCGTATCGTGCAGGTCAGTGTTTCTGGCTGCATGCCGTCTCTCCATCTCTCCCTCCGTCTCCCCTCCGAGATATCTGTCAAACGGCGTTATAAACCACTCGCTAGGCGCCGAAGGGGAAAAAATTATCCTGATCCACCGTCCGCCAGATTGTTTTTCTTCTTCCTATTTTGCTTGTTTGTTTTCGAGTGTCGCGACAGCGTTACCTTGACCTCACTCACTGCGCGCTAGCTTGCAGGGGTTTGCAAGGGGGCGTGTCGCTGTCGGCGGGGGTGCTAATGTGCCAATGGCATGCTAATATCCATGATGACACAGCCAGCCCAGGCGCCACTGCTAGCGGCCACGCCGCTGCGCCATCCTGCTGCAACCAAGCGTACAGGTTCCATCATTCTTCTTCTTCCATATTTTCCTTCCCCCGCTTGTTGCCCCAGCCAGACAGACGCTCTGCCTGCGATGACGAACCACGAATAACTATCTTTATGGATTCGCGATTCACTATCTTCTAGACGTAGAGACGGCGGCGCCTTGCGGCTTGCGATTTCGAAGCTGGAACGGGACGAACGAGAAAACTTTACCGCTTTTGACTCGCCACTCGTTCGTTGTTCATCGAGAGTCGACCGACTGTTGTTTGGCGAACCTCCTACCCATCTCGTGGCTTGTGAACTATTTTCGGCGACGGTGGCAACGTGGCAAATTTAGCAAGTCATCGCCGCATCCATTTGTTTCATCAAATTTCGTAGACGGAATCGAATAGTCATTGTCATTCTTACGGCCAACACAGAAGCCGCAAGAACGGCGACCGCAACGCAAAAAAGTTTGGGGCGGGTGGACGCAAGCGGGTACACAACCACCACCTTTTCCTACTGCTGACATCCCAATGGCTCAGCGCTTTGTTTCTTTGCGCTTTTCGATCAACCTCTTCTCAACGGTCTATTCCTTTTGCTCTTATGCCATACCGAAACTATGACTGGGGTCCGTTCGTCTTTTTGGAATCAAAGGCGACGCATTACGATCAGAACGACGCGCCAACAGTAGCCAAGACGAAGCTCTCTCAAGATCGGTCGATACAACAATGTTTCTGAACCCCCTTCTGGCACGTGTGGAGGCAGGGTCAATGTCCAGCTACGACGGCTCGGTTCTCTTCATTGTTGGCCATCTTCTGGGAGCTATATTTGCCGGGCAAGAGGCGCGGCGCCGCCATGCCTTCAACACCTTGAGTCTCGCATAGATTACACTCCACGCTCTTCAGTGGCAAAGATCTGGTCGCGTCACTTGCTATCACTACTGCACAGCACTTATATCCGCCCTTTCGGCGTTACCTTTTCACTATGCGTTCCATCGTGGGCTGTCTCACCCTGCGCCTGCCATTCCTTAGCTATGGCGCCTACACGCGAAACGATGGTCCCTGTTCAAACGGATTCGTACATATTTCTGACTCAAGGTCAACACCAACTCTATATCGCTTCCCTGCTCACCCATCTGCCTCTCGCGCTCGTTGACTGTGGTGCTAGCACAAGAGCCAACCTCCTTCTTCATGTCGCAGCATATAGCCCCGAACCACAATGAAAGAGAGTGAAAGCAAAAATTACGCCCCCAATGGCCCCGAAGGACAATTGAGCATGAGTCGACGCCGCGCTGTGCAATGCAGGCCTCTCAGACTAGTGCTCCGTCTTCTTGATCTCGGAGCACTGGAACAAGGTAAGTATGAAGAAAAGAAAAGAAGAAAAGGTTAGGAAAAGATGCCGGCGTGCCTGGAGATTATATAGGGCGCCTGGGGCCCGTGCGCCTCCTGATGCCTGGGGCTGCGATTCCAGGCAGCATTAGCGGACGGTGCCTCAGCCGCAGATGCCTTGTGTGACGTATCTTGGGGCAATCCGATAGCTGTGGGCAGCGAGTTAACCTCTCATCCCACACATTGCATGCTGCCATTCGATAACGACTTTGTAGAATCAATGCTTGTTCAGAATCGTGTCGTGCAAAAACGGCCGCCAAATGCTACCGCAAGTCTGTCACTGACTGACTCTTGCTGCAACGCGCCACTAGCCAAAGCCGGTGACAGAGGTGGGTTGCCTCTGATCCAATGAGAGTGGAGCCTGGGTCCCATGACGCACCGGCCCAACAACCTGCCGCTGCGGTGCGTATCTGCACGCAGGCTTGATTCGAGCCTCCAAAGCCTCTCTCCAATAATAGTATCGTCATTGTCCTAGCTCTGCTTCCCGCCACGCACTGCTTCATCTAGCCAGTGCTCCTGATATCGTATAATCGCCTCGACGAACCTTGTATACCCCATACACCACCGATATTTTACCCTCCTTCTCCCCGACCGCCACGATGAAGTTCTCTGCCGCTCTCGGCCTTCTCAGCGTCTGCCTCTCGCCGGCCACGGCTCTGAGCCTCTTCGACAGCAAGACCGGCGCGTCCATCACCGACGGCGAGAACAAGATCCCCGGCGAGTCGCCCCTCGAATTCTGCGCCGGTGACCGCAGCGCCGACCTAATCACCATCAAGCAGGTCGACCTCGACCCCAACCCCCCCAAGGCGTACGTCCCTCGCCCTCCCTGCGCATCCTGTCTTTGACAGATGCCGTGCTCGCGGCCGTTTCCGGGTATACTAATCCTTTTCTCAGCGGCAAGGAACTCCTCATCAAGGCCAGCGGCACCGTTAAGGAGAGGATCGAAGACGGCGCCTACGTCAAGCTGACCGTCAAGTACGGCCTCATCAGGCTTCTGACCACCACCGCCGATCTCTGCGAGCAGTTTGGCAACATTGACATGAAGTGCCCTCTCGAGAAGGGCGACCAGACCATCGAGAAGATTGTCAAGCTACCCGTCGAAATTCCTCCTGTGAGTCTTGCTACCGTCTTGTAGGGACCTGTACCCGGATAGCTAACAGTCTGCCCAGGGCAAATACACCGTTCTCGCTGACGTCTACAACGCCGACGATACCCCCATCACCTGCCTGACTGCTACTGTCACTTTTGCGCTCGGCGGCTTTGGTTCCTTTGATAGCGAGCTATAATGGACCATGTGCTACGTTAGAATAATGTGCCTTATGCCAGCGAAACCTGTTTGCATTAACCGATTACCCTGGAGTTTCACTCGAGTGTTGTTTGTATCGTCATTTTTTTCCTCCATCTACCAACAGTTATAGTCTGAATCATGCACCTAGAATTTGTCGTCTCTAGTGTTACATATTTTGCACGTCGTCACAATGCTGCGCCTGAAGATAATGTTGAGTCGTTGTATTTATATTATGCCGTACAGAGATAGGAAAACGCCATGCCACAAGCACCCACCCACCGACAATTTACTCGCCAAACAGGCGACGCACACGTCTCAATACACTGTCCTTCTCAGGATCATATGGGTGATCCTTGCTGGGAATCTCGAGAATAGTAGGAAAAGCCGCGGTGTAGGTATCGATACGATGACGTATGCGGTCGGCAATCTATCATGCCTGCGTCAGCGAACCGAACCACAAGATGATAAACACGCGCAGCTTTGAATCTTACATGTTGGTTGATCAGAACAATGCCGACATCCTTGCGCTCCTCGGTGAAACGTTCAAAGGCCGACTCAATGGCTTGCGTATCGGTCTTGTTGTCGACGACTAGAAAGTTCTTTTGGCCGTCGCCACCGGTCGTAACGTGCTGCTGTTCCGTTAGCATCTACTACTGCCTGCCCTCGCCCGGATATCTGCCACGTACCCCGATACCAGCGAGCAGCAATCCCGTCACAGAGTCCTGCCAACCGTTAGCCATGCCTCGACCATCCTCGTTTCTTCGTCCAGCGGCCGCTCGTGCCGATGGCGTACCTCGTCACCAATCACGGCCAGAAACTGGCGGTCCTTGAAATCTGCCTGAGATGCCATATTGGAGGATCTGTTTGCGCTACTGATCGGGAACAGCAGAGCTAGATGTTGCAGAGTAGAGGGTGCTGTTGTCGCTCCATTCTCCAAGGTTGCAGCCCACCACCAGCCTCAGAGGCACACCATGCAGAGCCGCCCCACCATGCTGGAAGCTAAACTGAGCGCAATCTGCTGCCGCTTTAGGTTTTGCCACTGAAGCACCATCCTTCTCCTACACATGAATCCCGGCTTTCGTAAAGCGGCGACGTTCTTTGGTGTTGCCTAACAACCAGCCAGAGCTCTAGTTCGCAAATAAACAACCAGCTCCTGCATCGAACAATCACCTCGACAGCGGCCTCTCACCATCTGCGGCTCGTCACTGGACACTGCCCGTTGGTACCCCGAGAGATCAGCCGACCCCGAAACCGAATTACTGTCGTCGACCGCTCGCCGCGCAGAACAGCCACGATGCCTCGTCTCGTGCGCCGCAAGCCGCTGTTGCAGCGCCTCTCGGCGTTGCTGAACCCTATGGATTTTCTGCTTTGGCTGTCGGAGGAGCTGGAGACGCGCGACTGGGATTCTGAGAATGCGGGCACGCAGCTCGGTCTGGGGCTGAATTTTCTGTTTCTCCTCGCGCGCGCAAACTCTGGCTCGGCGCCTCCCGCCGACGATGTTTTTGGCGGCGAGGACAAGTCGCTGTGGCTGTCGTTGGTGGTAAGACCAACTGCTTCACTTGCATACACTTTGTACAGGTGCTGATTTTTTCCCCCTTAGATTAATTCGATCGTCTGGGGTCTTGGAATCTTTTCAGTCACGAACGGCGTGTACACTCTAGCGCGCACTCGCAAGTATAGGATGTTCGAGGCCAACATTGATGTGCAGCCTGGCACGCCGTCAGCACGCAGAGTTCAGGTGCAAGGCTCACCAGCTACATCCTCACCGCTCCGATTCATTGCCAGCATGATTACGCCTGAGACGCCTGAAAGCAGAGCCCATCCCGACAAGAACCGAGATGTGTGGGAGCTCTCTGTTTGGGATCCGCTGCCAATTTCTCTGCGTCTATTCTGTCTGTTTGGACCAGCCCATGTCCTGGTCTACATGATGTTCCTCCCTCTCGCCTCGCTGGACCCCCGTCCCAGCATTACCGTCTTCAACACACTGGTTCTCCAGGTCATCTTGTCTGCGCAGCTCCTGCTCTTCTTCTCCAAGTTCACTCAGCAGGGCAAGGACAATTCCATCATCCAAAAAGAAGTCATGCACGAATACGATACGAAGTTTGTTCACCCACTCATGCACCCTGTTGTACGGGACGTCGGTGTACAAGTATCTACGGATGCTGGCAGCAGTGCAGAGGATCTTGTCCAGATCGGCACGCCTACTACGCTTATACGACGTTCTTTCAAGACGCATAAAAATCCACACATTGACGAGGAAGAGTCTGCGCCTTCCCGTCCGAGCGCCATAAAACCAAATCTATTTACGCCATCAGGTCGTCGCTCGGACTCGTTCAGCCCCATGCCGTCGATTCGCAGCTCAGGTCTTCGCAACAGCATGCCTACGCCTGGCCGCCTGCCGGCCGCCGCTTCGACGAACAACCTCAGCATGCCTTTTTCTTCTACATCATCCGGCACCTCGACGTTCGACCATTCTCCTTTAAAACACACCCACAGCCTTAACAATTTGAATAGCCCTCTTGCACCACAATCACCGCGCACGTCAAGAGAAATGGCGGCATACGAGCAACGAGCACGACCAAGCAGCCCATTGAAGCACTCGGATAGTCGAAAGTCGCTTGGTGCATTGCCGTCCGATGCACGGGCGTCGGGAAGATTTTCGCAGCATGAAAATCAGAGGCCGAGATGGTAGAATGAAATTAATTCTTATTTGTAGCAATTTAAATATCCCACAACCAATTTTTGTGCACCGTGTGCTAGCTTCGTTAAAGCTTCTTTTAGAGTCTCCATGTCGCTCGTGTGCGTTGCCGGTCCAACATCTATCTAAAACGTGACTTTGGCTACTTGGCGAAGGCAGGTAGGGCAGGTTCGATTGGCAATTCGCCTATGGAGTGCAACTTGCCAACCATTCCTGTGAAATATAATAATAGTTGTAGTGGTAATTTGCAATTCTCTACCCTTGTATAGTTGGCTATGTCTGCCCGGCGTTTCACTCCTTTGTTAAATTCACGTAATTACTAGCTGCCTACTTCTTACCTGCCGTACCTGCCAGCCGCCACTGCTGCATACACTGCTCACAACCATGCCGCATTTTATAGGACCAAAAGTTGCACCTGCAGCGCAGCTCATCTTGCAAAAGCACCAGACGCATCCGCACAGCGCACCGACGAGTCCCGAAGAGAAGAGGCGCACCGCATCCTAGGGTGGATGGGCTCGCCATATATTTCCCAGCAAACGACTCGAGCGGGGAGGTACTCTGCGAGCCAAGGGATTTTGGGAGGGATCGAGCTCAATGCACGATCGAACAACAGAGCCTTCGCGAGAGAGATCTACCATGTTGGGCGGCTCTTGCGGCGAGGGAAGCGTACATTCCGATACGATTGTCCGCTGGAATACAGCAAAAGAGCTTCCTAGCCACGAAGCTTCCAAAAAAGAGCTACCAGAATCCCCCCGTATGAAGCGAGATGTGCGTTTTAATCTCCCCGAGATCAATTTTAGCCATGATGACGGCCGCTTGGGTTGGATGCCAAGCGAAAGCCAGCACCACGCGTCATCAGCAACGAGGCCGCATGAATCTGCAGACAATATGCTGCCCCCAAGAGCAGATTCTGTTGCTACTCATATTCTCGACAACAGCCTCGCGAGAGCAAATCACATTCTTCGTTTGCGAAAACAGGCGCGCCAGGAACGACGCGCGTTGAAAGAAAGTGGCGATTATTTGGGCGTTCAGGGTGTCAATCCAGAGACAGGCCGTCTGGACGTTGAGACCCCAACGGACAGTGACGAAAGTCAACCGGGATTTGGGGGCATTCTAGGAAGTGAGATTCGGCAAAAGTTTTTGATTGGTTCTTTTGACCAGGATATGACAGAGAAAGAGAAGAAGGTCATGCTTCTCAAAGCCCACGAAGATGAGCTCCGGCGCATGGAAAAGAGCAAGCAGGAAGCCGAGGAGCTAGCCAACCAGCTCATGTGGCGTCGATACACCAAGGAGTGGTCAATTATTAAAAATCCAGGCACCAAAGATTTGCCTATGCAGCCGTCCGAATCAATTGCTCGTCTGTAGCAACCCCTCATTCACACGACTATCTGCTAACCTCTCGCCATAGAAAATTCTATAAACGCGAAGATTAAAGGCGATACTAATCGGCATGAAGAAAAACTGATTGATTTTAGTGATTCACAAATAAAGAATATCTCTGACGAAAGCCTCGATTCAACGAGTCGAAATGGTCGAGAGTCATGTGGCACTGTTGTGCGCACCCCTCACCATCGCAGTCTGGGAGACGTTTCTCGTGCAGCATTAGAATTGTTCGAGAACGGAATAAGTTTTGACCGTTCTTTCCGTTCCAAAAGAACTGGTAATGGATCATCTTCAAGATACGAGTCATCAGAGGCAGTTTCCCCCACTACTAAAGTCGAGCGGGACGCAAGCCACATTCGAAGCTCAACCTTGCAGCCTTTTTTAGGGAAATATCGAGAGTATCAGGGCAGTCAAGACATAGAGAAGAAAGATTCCAGTCACAGAACCGTGACTCGCAAGACATTCCGAGAAATGAGCCATTCTTTGCGAACAAAAACCAGCTTGACGAACATTCTCATGGCAAGTCCGTCCGCAAGGCTACAGACTATGGCCAAAAAGCATATGATGAGAAAAGTAGACAGTACTCCCGCCACAAACCAACCTCTAGTTGGCGCATGGATCGAAGATCTCATCCAAACAGAGCTTGCCAAGCCGAAGCCCCCAAGTCTCCCGGCCATCGAATTCGAAGAGCCCCTTCGTATGATAGCGAAACAGCAAGACTCCAATCTATGGATCGAAGGCCACTTAGAAAAAAACATGTTCGCAGCGAAGACAAGAAGAACAGAGGCCCAGAGCTCAGTATCAACACCGAACGAAGTTCGCCAAGAGATGGAAAACTTCCAAGAAAATCTTCTAAAGCGAGACTCGGCAGCGACTGGCAAGGAAAACTGCAAAATTCAAGACCGAAAATTCGCCACCAGCGTGGATACGGGAGGAATAGAAGCGACGATGAAAGGCATAAACGAAACAGGCGAATCTGCCTGCACATACATCACCATCACTACTGGCTCCATGCGAGTGAAGGCCGTGCAATCGAAAGACTTCAACGAGCTGGAGGTGAGCAAGCAACAGAATTCAGCCGAATCCTACCTAGAGATGAAGTCGAAAAATTCATCGAAAACCGAGGACACACCAGCCAATACACCGAACGATACCGCGTACCCTGTGTCAACGAACCACCAGCAAGACGCAAAACAGTATGTTTTGAAAACGACAAGAGGAGCAAATCGAATACAGCTACGTCAGAAAAAGGTAGCTGCCGAGGCTCAAAACGCCGAGCTCAGTCCCAGCACGACCAATTGCAGCAATACTGTGACGCCACCAGCACAGAAGAGCATGCTCAAGGTAGGATTTTTAGAGGAGAGGAAGAAGCAGAGGGTTGGCATGGCCATTCCTGCAGCCACTCCCACAGCCACTCCCACAGCCGAACCTTCTGCGATACCATCGACAGCCCAAGAAGCGCAGGCACCAACAAGTCGCAAACACTGCGGAGGATGCAGCGAATGTCTTCGGGTAGGCAAAATTTCTAATAAAATGAACGGATATATTCTAACAGTGAAGTAGATACCCGGAGGCTTCCCAGCGCACCTCATCGAAGACGACGCCATCGCGCCTCATTCCGTTAACTCAGAGGCTGCGCAAGCGAGGCAAATGGCACAACTGCGCAGGGCTTTTGATTGCACGCTTGGCCAGTTTGTGGCCGCAATAGAGCTTTACTGCAGAGTTGTATGGCCAGTGTTTGATCCTTATTCTTCTCTTTGGGAGAGGAACGCAGAAACTCAGACAACAATCTTGGATGTAATTGTCTTGGTTCTGGCAGTGCCAGGTGCCATAGTGGCTATAGCGATGGCTGCGTGGGGGCTCCGTGCCATGGCTGCAGTGTGCAGCATTGTGTATGATGCGATTAAAATGCTGGGCAAAGATGCGTTGTCACTGTCTGGATTCTGAATGGTGAGGGCATGCTAGGCATAAGTTTCAGAACTGGGGTGAAACTGGTAGGCTGGGCGCTCGACTTGGAGATTAGGCTGGAGCATGGGCGGAGGGCGAATGAAGAACGAGCGGCGACATCGTGTCTGCAGAGCACAGTAATAGCATTAGATAGCAATTTACTAAACCAAATTGAATTTCTTGGCGCGAATACGTTACATCTGATAAGGTCGACGTCGATAATGAGGGATAACAATTTATATTGGAGGAGGGGCTGCAAGCTTTATGATGCATTATTCTGCCGACGGATATAACTCTGGGCGTCCACAAAGATGATTTACGTATGATGAAGGCGACTAACTACCCAGTAGCTGGTCGTCTTTTTCCCTGCGAGCTTTCTGGGAGTTTGCTACACTGAATGAGCGCGATGTGACACAAGTCCGGGCTAAGATTAGTTAAGCTATTGGAATCCTTATTACCAACGAGTAAAGCGTCAACCTGCGCCGAACCTTTGTTGTGAAACGGGCCAGAAAATCGGGGATGCAGGTAAATAAAGATGGCTGTCCCGCAGGCTGAATTGGTGTAGATGCCCATCGATGCTAAGCGATCGCTCAGTATCGGGTCAAGCGGGAGGGAGTTGCCCGGCACTGGCTGGGTGACAACATTGTATTGCGCCCAAACCACGTGCAAGATGCAAGAGTCTTGCGACGCAATTTTTCTTGTCCGTCCGTATCGCTCTTTAAGAAGAATATACATAGTATTACCGTTCCTTCAGTTACAAGTTCGCCGATGGACCGAAAACGCGATCGGTTATACGA
>JARDXD010001014.1:0-20456 GCA_029218145.1 Aphanocladium album
GTATGGAGTACGGGGACTACGGGGACAGGACCTTCAGACCACCCCCATGTGGGTTTGATGGCGGCGGCTCTTGTGCTTCTTGGTCATGAATCACAAGCCCAGACTCTTGTTACGGGAACTGGCCCTGGCACTTTGGCTGGGGCTGGGCTGGTGCACGACTGCCCAACTTGGCAGCTACTTAGACGGCTAGTCTGTTAGTTAGCCACATAGTCATTAATGACAATGGGTCGTACCTGTTGCTGCAGACAAGCTAACTAACAAGTAATGAAAAGGGACTGGGGAACCTAAAACACACATGGGTGGTTAGCCTCCCGTACTACCTTAAACCCGTCCGGATGCCGCCCTTGTTACCCGCTGGCATTCACTGTCTGAGTCTGTTCGGAGAAGGGCAAGAATCGACACACCGTAATAATCTCGCAAAGGGGCTAGCAGTCGGCAATGGTGCGGGGGTATTATTGCGCGTATTGTTTTTGTATATGATTTTTTTTTCCTGTCGCATATGGCACATGCCACTGCTCAGCCTAGCTCCAGCTACAATGTTGGACAGCGCGCGCGTGGTTTTCACGCCACAACGGTCGAGGGTTGGAAGAGAGGGTCCCGTTGAGATGGGCGGCGCATAGCTAACCACCGCTTCTGAATTCAGAATGTACCTGGTATGGTACTATCTTGTTGCATCTGCAGGTGCTCGAGGCGAGGTCTGTCTCTGACGCCAAGCAGGAGCTCATGAGTCGTACGGCCACACCCATGCCCGCGACACTAGAGTGGGATGTTGTCAAGCATCCGATTCGTACGCTCTTCATCATTGACAAGCCGGGCCAAGGGTCATGGTGGGCTACCAGTAGGTGAAGCGACCCCAGCGGGTCGAATGGTAAAAGCACCGACAGCCTAGTTAACAAGAACGCACAAGTACCGCACACATGGTAAGGCGAACAGACTAAGCACCAGCCAGACCCGTTTCTTGGAAAGCAGCTGCGGTCATAAGTGCCCTGGCTAGGATGCACGTATACGTAGCGACATTAACCATTGTGCTTCCGGGCGAACAAAAGACCGCGCTGCATATATGCTGTTTATCGGCCGCGCCGACGACAGCTTTTAAACCCAGTAGCACATCCAGCTGACCCTTCTTGATTGATAACTTCCGAGATGGGCTGTCCCCAGTCCCTAGCGCGCGCCATACTTTTATTTTGCCTCGGGGAAGATGGGTCTTGGTGGCCTCGCAATCGAACCAGGACAAGCAAAGCATGTGCCATTTTGAGGCTTGTACGTAACAGCGAACGCGTCCAAAGCCAAGGGCGCTAACATGATAAGCCGGGTTGAGTGCAGCGCGGCGCGCGGCCAGCTTGTCCTCTGCCCACCACCCTTGCCAGTCTCAGGTAGGGCTTTGATGCTGGGGGCGGTCAGTCTTCGCCATGGTTGGGGCAAGCAGTAACGAGGGGATGAAAGCCAAGGACCAGCACACTCATTTGGTGAGCGGGAGAATTGTGGCTGCATGAAACTTTTATCAGTTTGAAGAAAGTCGACCTTCGTATGGCTGTCCACCCAGGACTTCAAGGTACAGTGCACGGCGGCCGTTCGCTGGTGAAGTGGCCCCGCTACGCTATGGATTGTCTGCAAGTTCGATATCCAACGAGCCGCTGCCTCTTCTGTACCGGAGCTGCAAGAGCCTCTCATTTGATAACTACGGCTTACATGAAGCCTCCCGGCAACCCCATAACCCGATCTACGCACGGGACCTTTACAAGCCAAAGAAACCTGGCTACAGACGATCTGCTGCAATGAAACACTAGACGGGGGTAACAGAGGCTCATATGGAGCCGCGAAATGTACTGTACCAGTACTGTGGCTTTGTTCTGGTGTAGCATCACGGCTTGTCTGACCCGTCATTTCAGTCATGACATGCGCAGAAGTAGAGAAATCAGTCAGTAGCATTGAACGTGGTCCTATTCGGTTGCTGGATTAATCATCCCGGGGAGCATGAATGACCAGGAACAGACGAACCAACCAGTTACCGAGCTAGTCAAACTCGCATCGCCTGATCTCCAAGAGCTGTAACAGGCAGTCGACACTGGCCCTGACATTCTGCGTGACAGCCACGAACGCAACATGAATTGCAAGCCAAGGCCGGGAAGAGTTGCTAATAGGCCTCCCAGGAAACGGTCCAGATGGCGCTGGTGGGCAGCACTAGCGGTTTAGCGTCAGCGGCCGAGGCACAAAAGGCACCTGCAATGTCTTCGCTACATAGGACGAGGGATGAGTTTGGCGCTATTGAAAATCAAAAGTAGGCGAGCCTAAACCTGCTACCTCGTGGCTCGGATGCAAGGCTTGAGCTAATGGTGGGTGCATGGCATCCAATCTGGGCCTTTTTGCCGTCCGGAATTGACCACATGGCATGCCGCGGGCAATATTCCACCTGCAGCAATCCGCTTTTGAGTTTATCTGTTCTCGGGCTCTTGCCAAGCGATGCAAAACTCATGCTGCGGAAATCTTGTTGCGCATTTTGCAGGCATTCTCCCAGAGGTGGCACAATCTCCACCAAACTAACTTCCTGCGAGGCTTGCTTGGCTGCTCACCATAATGAATCGTTCCTTTAAAAAGTGGCAACACACCTTGGTCTTCCAATTCGGCCGCCGGCAGGCGTATGGTAAAATGCCGACGTTCTGGCCCGTCAAGTTGGCGACAGATGTGGGAAATGCATGTCACTGCATTTCTGACCGGACTTGGCCACGAGCCTGAGTACGCGATCTGTCTCCTGCTCAGTGTCATCTGACCGGCTAGTTTTCCAGCATCAAGGTGTCGACGTAGAACAAGGACCATGTATTTCGGACACGGTTTGTGGCTCGCCATACCCGCCAGAGACCCCTGCTTTTAGCAATGCTTCCTTCTCTCCAGATAAGCTCGGGGCAAGTTGCGACAGGAGCATTTTTGGGGCTCGTCATGCAGGCGGCGGTGGCTTTGCCGGTGCTTGTCTCCTAGTTGCCCCTCACCTCGTCTCTCCAGTCTCGTCATCGCGAACGAGAAGTCTGGCAGATATGGGAAAATAAAGGGCCATTCGGCTGGAGCCAAGATTTTGTTATTCCTGTTCCCCAGCGGTGTCCACCTCTAGGCCCCCTCCATGCAGCGCTAATGACTTAGTACCAGTACGCTGCCAGCTTGGCATGGTTCAGCGCATCCTTCCAGAGCCCAGCCGCATTTCTAGTCTCTTCCTTGATAGTGCAAACTTCTGCAGATGATTATTTCTCCACAGCCTGGTCCTCTGCAGAAGCGGGTTTACGTGGCTGTTGCTATTGGAATAAGCTTCGCTCATGCTGGGCTGAAAGAGGTTCCCGCCGACTGCGCACATTAGCAAAAAAAGTTCCGAACGCCAGCTAGACTTGGCGTTACGCTAGCGATGAGGTGCTGGGGCGGACATCATCTGCAGATCATATCTTCCGCCAGCTCGGGGAACTAGGGACGAAAACAGATAAATAATTGTACGTTGCTCCTGGCTCAACCTTGAAACAACGTGGACGAAAGAAAGAAGTTGGGTCACTAGCTCTGTAAGACCGGATAATTACCTAAAACTGGATTGGTCCATTGGCCAGAGCATCTCTAGTTGGCAACATTAAACGAGAAGCGGTATGGGTTTGGACCAGTCCGCCACAGCTTATACCAGCAAGCCATAAGAGGCCAGTGGATGGAGTCCGGCAGGCCAACCAGCCCTTGCTCGGCTGTCGCTGCTTACGCCTCGCCAAGCTGCCAATCACAATACAAGACCCTCAGGGCACACACCTGCTTGTAGTGGCTAGCACAAACGTAGGGGCACGGCGGTACGACCCCTCGGTCTATGGAATGCGAGCGGAGTGGTTCTCTTCGGGGTTATTGACCTCCTGATGCAGTGTACGCTATCAGCGGCCGACACCCCCCACGCGCCGCTGACCTGAAAAACGGCCATTTTAGCCACATAACGCCGGTTCGCCATGGCTTGCTAGAGTCTGACAAGCCTCGGGTCGAGATTTCACGAGTTTGGGAGTAAACTTGCACCGGACGCTGGACAAGTTCCATCGGTCGAAAGGGCAAACCTTCGAGTTTGCGAGCAGTCACGGCAAAACCAAGAATAATCGCAACCCTCAGCGATGGCTCATAACAGCGTAGATCCTGCTTCGGACTAATGCAGATCGGGTGGGCATATGGCGAATTCCTTTCGGCCCTCCCCCGAGCAAAGGACCCAAGCTGGGCCCCCTTGGCAGGTTCATGAATCAGCCTCCAGCATCAGACGACTGCAGCACCGAGCGCTAAGGCCAAAAGTGCTGCACAGCATAGGCGCCGTGTCACTGGCGGGCTCTCTCCTGCTCAGCTTTCCTGACCAGTTCGCTGGGGCCTTTTGTATCGCGGGCGCCGTTCACCTGCCCGGAGCGTTAGGGGTGTGCGGGACGGGTGGGCGCCACAGTGCATCCGTTTGGATACTATTTGCTTCAGCACACGTGTGAATGGTGGGCAGTAAGGCTGGTAAGGCGGCAGGACAGGGGTTCGTGGCCGGCCAGGAGATGAGAGGAGGCTCTCCCGTCGCGTTGACTGGTCCAGCCCGCTTCCTGGGAGGTTACATTTGATGCGCAGCTAGTGTCCGTCCTGCAAGTGCCACGTTTGTTCGGTCATGTCTAGCACCGCGCCAGCAGGGGAGGCCCGTCTTACCGGTTCCTGGTTGATCATCCCGTCGCGGGCACCTGAAATCTTGCCTTCTCTGTCTCGTTACCATCTATTCGGGCATGGTCGTGGAATTTGCGACCGTTAGTCTGCTAGACCTAGTCACCCTTTGCCAGGGCAGGACCACTCACTACGTCGTGCGCTCGCAAGCCTATCCGACGCATCCTCGGGAACAGTCCGTATCCTAGGTACGAGCTAAGTTGAAGCACGCCGCTAGCGGTAATTATTTGGCTGCAGCGTTCCGCAAGGGCCAACGTGATTCGATAGCAGCTGGCCGGTGCAATGATCGAAGCGCATTGCTCTTCAGTTGACTTTCGGTCGGGCGGGCTACCCCGACCTGCCTGCCGATCCCTTGTTTCACAACTGGAGATGACGGGTCGTACCATCAAAGCTGCATCCTAGTTGATGCGGCGCATTGACGGCATCCATTCATGCCGGGAGGCTTCTTTTTTTCTCGTAAGTTTCATTGCTGTCTGTTCAAACAGCCGCTACACCTCGAGATTTGTCAGGTGGCTTGTCTCTTGCCACTGTCTAGCACATCACGGGCATTTGGGTCTTTATATGCTGCAACTCAGTCAATACACTCAATACTTCGTAAGGGCAGTTCTGGCGGGTAGATTTGGGGCAGCCGGCGAAGCTCATTTAGCTGGAATCATAGCCGTCAATGATGGAGCATTGACAAGGCCAGCTCAGCTGCCAGAAAGAGAGTTGCCTGAACGTAAGTAAGCTCGCGGCGTGACTTCCAGATGTCTCGTCTGTCTAACCTATCAGGGTTGAATGAAGCTCTGCTGTACTTTTTGCTCAATCAATTTCATGCAAATGTTCTTTTGGCTTGCGCGTTTACCTAACATCTATGCATTCGACGCACGCAGAATAAGGTCTCGGCTCCGGGAAACCATTTACAGCTGCCAGTGTTGGTGATGCAACGAAGGTTACATTACGAACCACATGCCCTCACACTGCAGCTCCGTCGCAGCTGGTCCTCACAACAATCCGATTCTCTTATCAGCGACTACAGCCTTCCATGATTGCATGATTGGCGGCGGGTCGGCGGGCCAGAACTGTCTGCCAAGGAAAATATTGTTGCCTTGTCCATATTTGGTAGGTGCAGCACGGCATTTCTTTTCAGAGAAAAAAGTAGTTGAATACCGGCTGGCTCGTCTGGTGCAAAAGCCCCCCGCTTGCTTCCACCTCGTTTCGCTGAGCAGCGGTACGTACACCGTTTCATGCCAGAATTGGCAGTCACCACGGGATGGAGATTGGTCAAACAGGGGATCAAATCAGGCCAATCTAAGCCCGCAGCCGACGTCGAGTCGCCGCCTGCGCAGCGAAATTTCGCATGCAGCGGGCAACGGGGAAATTGCTAAAAAGCGGGCTTCTTGCCAACACATGCCCCCGCGAACAGTCTTTTCACTCGACTTTTCCCTGGGGGCAAGATCAGCCCATCGTACGAGAATGAGGCAGCCCCATCGGCAGCTTTGGCTGAGACCCAACGTCCGGCCGCATCAGAGGCTCGTCTACCACCCAACAGCATCTCATACGTACGTCAATTATGACAGAATCTGGAATTTTCGAAAGTTTGGACGCGGGCTGCTGCCCCTCCTTGGGAGTGAAGAAATTGCCCGACGTCTGGCTAATTAAGCGACTTGCCGTTACCGGCGGGGAACAGTGGCAAGCCACTTGTGCGCTGTGACGTCGCTTGCGGTATCTGGTCTGTGTTGGGTTTCATTTACGGAACTCCAGCTCGTGTGTAGTGTGCTGTTACTTTTCGTCTTTCGTCGTTGATCAACAGCAACCAGTGGATAGCCGGCTTCGCAATGGCGGTTGGTATCGCCTTGGATGGTGTGACGATTGTCCAAATATCCGTACGTTTCTACGTCCACAGCCCTGATTCATGCGTTCGAAATGCCTGGTTCCATACTTGTATCTATATTCCGGATCCCCTATAGCTCCTTTTATGAAAGCTGCAGAAAGTCAATAAGCTTTGCGCCATGACGTTGTTCCCGGTATAGAAACGGTCAATCTCTCTTGCATGGGTCTCCCATGCGACAGATCTTCCTAGCTAAAAGTTGCAATACTGGCTGAGAGTCGCCCCGAGCCCCAAAGATGACCGTCAACTGTCCATTGCACTCACATGTCGCTTCCCCTTTAATGGAGGGGTACGTCACATTATACCCCAGACCTGATGCCTTCTGAATGCCTATTGCCAAACAGCAACAGCCCCCAAGTGAATAGTGTATTCAAATAAAATTTCAATGGGTTCAGAAAAGGAACAACAGTATGTCTTATCTTGGAGGCGGATTCTTCTGTAAATTAACCCTTGTCGTACGTGTTTCACATACCCGTGTGGGCAGTGTCGTACGAAGGATGCTGCGCACGTACATTGAACAGGTAAATGCATCTGTTAGGTACCCGTAGAGGGAGAGATTGATATTGTGACTTCAACGATAATACGGATTTTGCATGATGCTGGCACGCTGAGCCCCCCTCCCCATATCTGGAACCCCGTTTTATTGTTGCATGTCCGGTTGGAATGTGCCTAGTGGCAGGGTGAAGCACTCGGGTCCAATGTCTCGGCGAGCGAATAGTCTCGCAACAGAAGAAGCGCCGCGTCCAATAACGTCTCACCTATTTCTCCGGGAGAGCCAGAGCCGGTTCAAGCGGGAGACCAAAAAAACAAAAACAAACAATGCTATGTGCGTGGTACAAGGATAACAGCCTTGTCATTGTTTCGGACGCAACCGCTCATCCCTACGCATTCGGCTCACAAGGCCTCCCGCCCGCCCATGCTAATACCCCATGCATGCCGTCCTCTTGTGTTTTCCACTCCAGACTTGCCGGGTGTTTTTCTCGACACAATTTCACGCGGACTGGGCGGGCTGGCATGAACATGCAGGATGTATATGCAGAGGAAAGGCTGGAGATGGTGGTGGCAAGGTAATTACTTCCATGGAATGCGTTGAACGTTTCCTCAATCCTGTATCCCTGTCATCTTTGGCTGCCGATATTGAATAGGGCACCGCAAGGTGAAAAGAAAAAAAAAGTTTTCCCACCATTGAGATATGAAGCACAAGAAAGGCTGCTATAGAAGCTGTCCTTGTCAATATTGGCATGGGCATGATTCGCTTCCTCCCCGCAGCAGCGCCACCAACAGTGCTGCGTTTCGTCTTGATCGTGCTCGAGGTCCTTGTGGCCGTACTGGAACTGATTCATGTGTTCGCGAGAAAACGAGGGAGCTTATGGTGCCTTTTCTAGTCTCGTTTCGCATGAAATGTACGCGTGTATTAACATCCGCGCCCGGGAAGCTCTTGTTGCGAGGAAATTTCCCGTATCAAAAGTGTACGACTCAGACCCTTGCCACCTACACCTGCAGCCGTTAAGCCCCATCATGCAGCGAGTCACCCACATCTAATAATGAGCACAGCCTTTTATTGTCCCTGGGCTGGACCACCTCCGGCAAGATCCGCGCTCTCTTAAATGCAATAGCTCCATTATAATATAGTGACGTGGGTAGTTGCTGTTGACCAGGAGAGCTGTCAGTGACGATAAATGCATTGCTGCCTCTTCGCGTTTGGTGTACAGGCTTCGTGGAACCTTTGCAGAAATTTCACGGAAGCTCCCCGGGCTGCAGCAGCTACCTTGCGAGTCGGCATAGTACCACAAGAGCCGCATGCCAGCCTGTAGAATGTTAATGCACTGTAGTCCAGGCAGGCACGAGGGTTGACTGCAACCGCGAATGCCCACACAGCTGTAGAAAGTACGAGGCACATGTTGACCAGAGAGTATTTCAAAATGGATATATCCAGTTAAATGCATAATAAAACAGAAAAGAGAAGCCCGTGTTTCCCAGGGGAAACCAAAATCATCCTATCGCTATGTCAAATCTTCACCATCCAGAAACAAAGTAAAATAAAATGCATCCATCATACAAACACATCGGTGCTGCGGCCTAGGAGCCAGATGCCATCAACTAGAGCATCGCTCCGATGATTCTTTCCGCTGACAGTTGCGTCAAGTCTCACAGCCGGCTTTCGATACCGGAAAAGTGGCTGTCGCCAGCCCAATGAGAGTAGGGCCAGACGACTCGGATGGCTTCCCATATGTGACTACAGAAATATTGCGTCAGTCGACAGACGAAATCAACGACATACAGCTCGTGAGCTGTATGCATGAGCATGGGCCAACTTACTTGACATGAATAATTTCCAGGCCGTCTTTAACCTCTTGTGGAAGATCTTTGGCCTCCTTCTTGTTTTGGGCAGGAAGGATGACAGTCTTCACGCCAGCTCGGAGAGCGCCAATGAGTTTCTCCTTGATGCCACCAACCGCAGTCACACGACCGCGCAGCGAGATCTCGCCCTAGATAGCGGTGGTTATTAGTAATTTGTTCAAGTATAAGAGGGTGCTGTCTTGCTTACCGTCATGGCCATAGTAGGAGGTACGGGCTTGCCAGAGAACAGAGAGATGAGAGCAATGGCCTGTCCGATGCCACTGCTTGGACCGTCTTTCGGAATAGCACCAGCAGGGCAGTGAACATGAATGCTGCGGTTCTTCATGATATCGGCAGACGGTTCATGCGTGAGGCCGAGATCGAAGGCGTGGGCCTTGACCCAGGTGAGCGCCACCTCAACACTCTCCTTCAAGACCGTGCCGAGCTTGCCAGTGAGTTGAACTGTTCCTCTGCCTGGCATATCGGCGATCTCAATGAAGAGGATGCTTCCATTGCCGCCTGTACTGTATGCAACCAGGCCAGTCACAATGCCGGGTCTGCTGGTCTTCTCTGCAATCTCTTCCTCGTACTTTTCGATGCCCAGGATTTCTTCCAAATCATCTACGGAGAGCTCCCGCTTATACTGCTCAAGATGTCCACTATCTTTGGCCTCTGCATACTGCACAGCCTTTGAGCGGCAAACCGAGCCAAGCTCACGCTCGAGGTTTCGTACGCCTGCTTCACGAGTGTATGATTCAATGACCTTGGAGACGACGTCATCGTTGAAGATGACCTGGTCCTCAGAGAGACCATTTGCACGAATCTGCTTGGGGACGAGATGCTGCATCGCGATGTGACGCTTCTCCAGCGTTGTGTAGCCTGGTAGATAAATCATCTCCATGCGATCGAGTAGAGGCGCAGGAATTGTATCCAAGTTGTTGGCCGTCGCAATGAACAGAATCTTGGAGAGATCAATAGGCATTCCGACGTAGTGGTCTTGGAAAGTGTGGTTCTGCTCAGGATCGAGAACCTCAAGCATAGCAGCAGAAGGGTCGCCATGGACGCTAGCCATGCCGATTTTATCAATTTCGTCCAGAAGGAATACCGGGTTGGCGACGCCAACTTTGCGGAGGCCTTGGACAATGAGACCGGGCATGGCGGCGACATAAGTGCGTCTGTGTCCACGGATCTCTGCTTCGTCACGAACACCACCGAGCGAAATGCGATGGAATTTGCGGCCGAGAGCAGTCGCGACGGATTTGGCCAAGCTGGTCTTTCCGACACCTGGAGGTCCAATGAGAAGCATGATTGGAGACTTATCAGTCATTTTCTGAGACTTGAGCACCTGGAGTTGAGCGGCCTCAGCATCAGACTGGTGGTTCTCATGCTCGCCATTCGGGCCGGGCTGCTGTACGAGAGCTTGTTCGGAGCGCAACTTCTGTTCGACCTCGTCATTGATGGATTGCTTCAGACGAAGCACAGCGAGGTACTCGATCAATCGCTTCTTGACCTTTTCCAGTCCGTAATGGTCGTCATCTAGTTGCTTTCGAGCGCGTGTTAAAGTGTCGGGTCCAAGTCTATCATCCGTAACGGCGGCCCACGGAATTTCTGACAAAGTCTCCAGCCAGTTGCGAGTGACTTGGTACTCTTGATTCATGGGCATCATCTTCTGCAAGCGACGAAGCTCTCTATCAACAGCCTTGGAAACATCAGGCGGGAGTTGGGCATTTTGGAGCTTCTTCTTCAGCTCATCAATTTCGCTGGCCTCTTGGTCCTCGCCGTCATCGCCACCCCGCATATTGCCACCCGGAGGTGGCATGAATGACATGCCGGGGAGGTTCTGAGGGGAGTTGGGTCGTCGTACAGGGTTCTCGCCCAATCGATCGAGAATCTGGACAGGAACGGTTGTGAAGGTCGTGATCTTAAAGTTGTTCTTGATGCCACCGACTTGGCGCTCAAGCAGCTCGATAACTTTGGTGATTCTGACCTTGACATCAAGCGCAGCCAGAATTCCAAGCTTCTCTTCGTGACTAGCTTCAACGAGATTGGCCATAAAGTCAGCCAGCAAGCCTGCCTCCTTGATCTCTCGTCGCATGATAAGCAGCTCCAGGCGCTTGGTGACGGTGGGCGAGAGGCTGGGTCCAGCCTTGGTGCGTGGCAGCATGGAAGAGATTCGTAGAATGGTTATAAGTTCGCGGGATTGCGCCTTGAGCAAGGCGAAAAGGTCCTGAAGTTGCTTGTCGGCAATGTCAACTGGAGAGGGGGGGAGGTTAGCAAGGGCCAGCGCAAGGATAGTACGGCTATTGGTAAATTACTCACTGTCATCAGTAAAGAATGTCACTTGGCCCTCAAAGTAAGGACGCTCCCGAGTGATGGACTCGATGCGAACACGCGAGGTTCCCTCAACGCGCAGAGCGAACTCGCCTGCACCTCGGCCGTCGATGCCGATAATCTTGGCGGCAACGCCGAAGTGGTACAGGTCGCCCTTTTTGGCCGCGCCAGGGTTGACTTCCTCGATAGTAGATGTATCGGGTTCCTCGCCATTGTTGATCAGAAGCTGGCCGTTGGGACCGACAAAGGGCGAGTTGACAGGGACGCACGCGATAGGTACGCTGTCGATGCGACCGTCGGGGCCCTTGGAGGCTGCGCGCTCGTAGACATGCGCGAGCAGAGCAGCAACATCGGGGCGGTTCGACGTGACGGAAATTCGCTGGACCAAACCTGGTAGCAGGATGGTATCCCGAGGGAGCGGGATCAAAGGCAGGCTCATCTTTTGCGCCTTGCCCATGGCGGCGGTTTCGGAGCGTTGGTCGAGTTGCAGGCAGCGTCGATGGCAAGCCTACGTGGTCAGTTCGTGCAGTGCCTACAGGGCCGCGGCAGTTGAGAGGAAAGCGCAGCAAGGCAAGAACAAGAACAATACGAGAGGAAGATGAGGTCGAGATGGTTTGTCGTCAAAGCTAAGTTGCAAGGTTGATGTCAGACACAGCGAGGGCGGGAGCTGGGCTACTGTCAGATGCTAGTCATGCTGGGAGACAGCCGAGAGAGCCGTCGGTCGACGGGGGCTTATCTCAGGTAGACGGAGCACTGTAGGCGGTGCTTCGGGGGGATGCGAGCGCTGTGCCTGCGGGCTTGGGCCTCTGCTAGCGCCCTGGCGGGAGCCTCCGGGGGTGGGGAATAGCGCATCTACCGAGGCTGGATGGTCGTGGAGGCAGCGACGGCTACGTAGACATGATTCACCCGCGGATTGGGGGGCTTGCAGCTGGCAATTGAGGCGTGGTGCATGTGGTATAACTTTTAAACGAAGCTGAGCCTAGACTTGCTTCGTCTGTTTCCCATACCTCCCAAGGCTGCGAATCTACGTCGTGATTTGCCACGTCCCTGCATCGCCTATGCGGAGAGTGTATGATGCCGTCCCACCAAAGCCGTCCATAGCGCCGAACCAGCGCTGTAGCGTTGCAGTAGCAATATAGCCGGGTCACGTGCCGCCATTCGCCATCGACATGTGCTTCGCGAGAGGCTTGGTTTGCTTGCAGCTCCGAAAACCTCCCGGGGAAAATGTCCGTCCCTAGCAAGCGTCGCATTGTTGACGCATTGAGCCGGGGGTGGCATCTCGTACAATTGAACAGGAGCGGGGTATGCGTACGGGAGGCATCTCACATTCAGCCATGCCGCCAAAGGAGCGCGCGCCCTCTGTCACACAATGCAAACAACCTACACAAAAAAAGGCAATCTTTCTCGTAGGCCACCGCTACTCTTTATAAAAATAGAAGAGAGGCTGCCAGATATTACTATTCTTATCTCTAATTTGTTGTCAAGTGCTTACTCGACAGATCGATTGTGGCATAATCACCGCTCATCTGCACGATGATACCATGTTATCTGTCCGTCCAACATGGATAGATCGCCGCAGCCAACTTTAGCGGGGTAGTGCTCAGCTGGGTACTATGTATAGCAGTCCAACGCCGAATACCGGGCGGAGTATTCTCGCAGAGCCTGAGCCCGGCTCATAGATTCGTCACTAGCGAGCGATTTCGTTTCGGACATGATATACATCGTGTCAGTAAAGTGGTATGGGGTGAATCTTCGTAGCCGTTGCCTGGCTAGGTAGCTGGGTATTTGGTGACGGGGAATGTTTCATTGGTGTGCAACCATCTAGACATGCAAGTAGCAGTGACAGCCCACCCACCAAACGACGCTCGTCCACTCACATATGAGCAAAGTAACACGAAAGTAATGGCAATCGCTCATGGGAAATGCACCCGTATCAAGCCAAAGGCCTTGCGTAGGCATCTACTTTCTGCCGTAACATTGACCTACAGTATCTCAGAATGTGCATGTTGTAGGTGGCTTTGCTGCAGCCGTCACCAAGGCACGTTGCTGGCGCAGACCCGCTGCAAATCGTTCTGCCAGTCACCACCGCCCAAAAGTTTTTGTAAGCGCCATTGCACTGCAGCTTTTGCTCGCCGCCAACCACATTTTTCTGGCCGTCGAGAACCAGGCAAAGCTCATGATATAGCCCGAGCCGCAAGCGATTGCGGCCTCAATCACTTGCCCGGCATGAATATCTCACAGCCCGTCTCCTCGGAGGTGGAGTCGGTCGAATTTACTTTTCTCTCCCCCCAAGAAATCGAGGCCGTCTCGGTCAAACGCATCGAAAATGAGAGCACCTTCGACAGCATGCTCAATCCCGTCCCTGGCGGTCTCTACGATCCAGCTCTAGGTTCATGGGGTGATTCACCGTAAGACTCATCCCCAAGTCGAGATTTGGCTCTGCTGAGCGAACCACTAACTTTCCCCGTCAGATGCACAACATGCAACCTCAACCACTTATACTGCCCCGGTCACCCAGGCCACATCAAGCTGCCCGTTCCCGTCTATCACCCCATCTTTTTGGACCAGGCCTACCACCTTCTTCGAGCCACCTGTCTCTACTGCAAAGGCTTTCGCTTGCCCGCCAAGGATCTGCACAAGTACATGTGCAAACTCCGGTTGTTGCAGCACGGTCTGGTACACGAAGCCCACATCGTGGGCGCAATCGGTGAAACCGATATTTCCGATGACCTCGAAGCCTCTGTATCCTTGGAGCTCGACGGTAGCGAAGCCGAAGACGACACCAGTTCCATCGACAATGTCACCCGCAAAAGGGAAAAATATGTTCAGCTCTGCCTGCGCGGTGGCAGGAAGACGAGGCGTGACATTAAGAAGGGCAAGCACGAGGGCACTGGCCAAATGCGTCGCGAAGTCATCAAAGAATTCCTCTCTGAGGTGACAAAGAAGCGTGAATGCGCCAGTTGCAATGGCATCTCTCCAACCTACCGCAAGGACACATTTGTGAAAATTTTTGAAAAGTCGCTTTCGGACAAGGACAAGGCCAAAATGGCGCAGCGCAACCTCAAACTTGGCGATGCCATGTCGCGCGTGTTTCAAAAGACCCTAGCTAAGAAGGCACAGCAAAACGGAATCACTCACAACTCGAGCGATGACGAATCTCAGTCCAGCGAAGACATGGACATGCCTGATGCGGATGAGGATGAAGAGTCCACAATCACAAAGGTCAATGGTAGCGCTGTTCATCAAAGATATATCAGCCCCATGGAAGTGCACGCTCGTTTGGTGGAGCTTTTCAACAAGGAGCAAGACCTCATGTCGCTTCTCTACAACGCCAAACCGGCTACCAAGAAGACCGCAAGGACTACCCCCGATATGTTCTTTGTCACGATGCTTCTCGTCCCACCGAACCGATTCCGCCCCGAAGCCCGTACGGGCGACTCGCAAATATCGGAAGCCTCGCAAAACAGCCTCTACAAGAATATCCTGCGCAGCAACGGCAAGCTTGCTCAACTGTACGCCAACGTGGAAAAGGGCAATGCAGACATGACACAGCTTCATCTCGCATGGGTTGAACTGCAAGAAGGCGTCAATGCGCTCATCGACAAAAACAAAAGCCCGGTGCAAGGAGCTGCTGCCAAACGTGCTGAGGATGGTATCAAGCAGAAGCTCGAGAAGAAGGAGGGTCTGTTCCGAAAGAACATGATGGGAAAGCGAGTTAACTATGCCGCGCGAAGTGTCATCTCGCCTGACCCCAACATTGACACCAATGAAATCGGTGTTCCCCCAGTCTTCGCCCGAAAACTGACTTATCCGGAGCCTGTTACGAGCCACAACTTCAGAGATATGCAACAGGCCGTCATCAACGGTGTTAATAAATGGCCAGGTGCCATTGCGATCGAGGATGAGAATGGTCAAATCGTCAACCTGAGAAATAAATCGGTCGATGATCGTATCTCGTTGGCAAACCAGCTCCTCGCCCCTACAAACGCAAACGCTCCCAAAACCAAGAACAAGAAGGTTCATCGCCATATGACAAATGGTGATGTCGTGATTATGAACCGTCAGCCCACACTGCATAAGCCGTCTATGATGGGACATCGAGTGCGAGTTTTGCCTGGCGAGAAGACGATTCGAATGCACTACGCCAATTGTAACAGTTACAATGCCGATTTCGATGGTGACGAGATGAACATGCATTTTCCCCAGAACGAAGTTGCGCGTGCAGAAGCGCTTCAAGTTGCTGACACTGATCACCAATACATCTCTGGTACGCAAGGAAAGCCTCTTCGTGGTCTTATTCAGGACCATCTGTCAGTTTCCATTGCTCTCTGCAATCGCGATACCTTCTTCAACAAGGGTGACTACCATTCCCTGATCTATGGCGCCTTGCGACCGGAAAGCGGCCATATTCTTTCGGAGCGACTCGAACTTGTACCACCTGCTGTCATCAAGCCGGTTCCGAGATGGACCGGAAAGCAAGTCATTACTACTATTTTGAAAAACCTCAAACCCGCTAATTGCGGAGGTCTGACCATGCACGGAGAAACCCAGCTGAAGGCAGAGCAATGGGGACACAAGTCTGAAGAAGGTGTTGTGCGATTGCAAGATGGCGAGCTGATCACTGGTATTCTCGACAAATCACAAATTGGTCAGAGCTCCGGTGGTCTCGTTCATGCTGCCCACGAAGCCTACGGCCCGGCTATCGCAAGCAAACTACTCAGCTGCTTAGGTCGACTACTTACAAGACTCCTCAACATGCGGGCTTTCTCCTGCGGTATGGATGATCTAAGACTGACAGCTCTCGGCGAGGATGCTCGCTTAAAAGCTCTTGAGCAGGTTGACGAAATGGGTCTCAAGATTGCTTCCGACTACGTTTCCTTGCCTGGCAATAAAGATACCGCAAACAATCTTCTGCTGGAGCGTCTCGAGGAGGTCCTGCGCGAGGATAAGAAGCAGGAAGGTCTTGATCTGTTGATGAACCAGGGTACAAAGGACATCACCGATAGCGTCCAGAAAGCATGTATTCCCAACGGTTTGGAGAAGCCATTCCCGAAGAATCAAATGCAGGCCATGACTACATCAGGTGCCAAGGGTTCTCGAGTCAATGCTTCACTGATTTCCTGCAACTTGGGTCAGCAAGTTTTGGAAGGCAGACGTGTGCCGATCATGGTCAGCGGAAAGACCTTGCCCTGCTTTAAGCCCTTCGAAACAAATATTGGGTCCGCTGGCTACATTCGCAGTCGATTCCTTACTGGTATTCGCCCACATGAATACTATTTCCATCACATGGCCGGTCGTGAAGGTCTTATCGATACAGCCGTCAAAACATCTCGCTCCGGTTACTTGCAGCGATGTGTTATCAAAGGCCTGGAAGGCCTAACCGTTGCTTATGACGCTTCAGTCCGCGATGCTGATGGCTCTGTCATCCAATTCCTTTATGGTGAGGATGGTCTCGACGTTACAAAGCAAAAATATCTCAAGAATTTCGACTTCATACTCGAGAACGTTGCCTCGGAAGTTGTGCAGTTAAAGTATGATACCAAGGTGGTGGAGACACTCACTGCGAACCGAGATGCGTTTATGAAGTATATGAAGAGTGCTGTCAAGCATGCCAAGTCAAAAGGATCAACCTCGAAGGACCCTCTCATTGGCACGTACAACCCCACCACCAACACGTTTGCCATGTCTGAGCTTTTCTACGAGGCCATGTCAACATACGTCAAGGAAAACAAGAGCGGCCTTATCAGAGACAAGAGCAGCCAGAAGCAGACACAAAATAGCGTTGCCCTCAACCGCAAAAACGCTGAGACGCTGTTCGCTCTTAAGTATCAGCGCTCTCTTGTTGAGCCAGGTGAGGCTGTTGGTATTGTTGCTGGTCAGTCCGTCGGCGAGCCTTCCACTCAGATGACACTGAACACTTTCCATTTGGCTGGTCACGCTGCCAAGAACGTGACACAGGGTATTCCTCGTCTTCGAGAAATTCTCATGACCGCTTCTGCGATCATATCTACTCCTTCTATGACTCTTTACCCTCAACCAGGGGTCTCGATCGAAGAAGCGGAAATGTTCACCAAGAAGATTAGTCAGACTCCATTGGGCTACATTGTGGACAGCATCGGCGTTGAAGAGCAATCGGGTCGTGGCAAGATTTACAATCAGGCCAAGGTCTACAAGATCACGATGAAGTTCTTCCCGTCGGAGGAGTACTGCGAAACATATGCCATCACAGTTTCTGATGTCATGAACTCGATTGAGAAGAAGCTGATGCGCCAAATAATCACATTAATGAAGAAGGAGATCAAGAAGCGAAGCGGACAGAGCACTGCGGCTACCCCAGAAATCGGTGTTCGGTCCGGTGTCGTGGAGGTGGCATCCGCAGAGACAAGTGCGGAGAATCGCAACGACGACGACAATGACGACGACGACGGTGATGATGGCGATGCTACCAATGCCAAGCAACGCGCAAACCGTGGCGAGGAGGTGTCGTATGGCGACAATGACGATGAGGACAACGCAATTCAACAAGCCATGGACCAAGAAGACAACGAAGACGAAAGCGAGGACGAACAGATGAATGGCGTATCGAATGGTGTATCGAATGGTGCTGCTACGGATGATGATAGTGAAGATGACAGCGATGAAGAGCGCGTTCAGCCTACAACTTCTGCTCGTGGAGAGCGCATCAAGGACGCATTTGCTGAGGTGTCCGACTTCAAGTGCGACGAAAAGGGTGGAGCATGGTGCAACATCACAATTGAGCTGGACTCCAACTCGCCCAAGTTGCTGATGCTGAATCTGGTCAAGAGGGCCATCTCCCTGACTACAATTCGTGAGATTCGCGGCATCGGCTCTTGCACATATGTCAGCGGAGCCATCCAGGCGTCTGGTGTGAACCTGCATGCCATACAGAGCTTTGCCGAGATCATTGATCCGGACAAGATCCAGACGAACGACGTTGCCGCGGTTCTGGCCATGTACGGTGTTGAAGCGTGCAGAGCCAGTATTGTACGGGAACTGGGTGACGTTTTCGGTGGTCACGGTATCTCGGTGGACAACCGCCACTTGAACCTGATTGCGGACTACATGACTAGAAATGGTGGCTTCACAGCCTTTAGCCGTATGGGCCTGAAGGGCAATGTCAGTCCGTTTACGAAGATGAGTTTCGAGACGACACTTGCCTTCCTCAAGGATGCAGTGTTGGATGGAGATTGGGATGATTTGACGACGCCCAGTGGTCGCCTGGTGATGGGTCGCCTGGGCAAGCTGGGAACCGGTAGTTTTGATGTTTTGACAAGAATGCCTACGCATCATGTCGAGTCTTTAGCATAGAGCTTTGATTATAGATGTATAAAAAATGTTCTTCTTTCCCTCATCCGCACTGTCCGCACGGATTTGACTGATTTGCTGTGTGAATGTGTGAATGTTCACGGTTGGCCTTCACCCCACTCAACCGCGGGGCAACCAGCAACGCGTGCTTCAGCATGGGTGGGTGGGTACCTACCTGAAAGCCCATTAAACACCAAAAAGCGCGCCACAACGCGTCTCCCTCTTGCATGTTCAACAGCATACCACCAAATCACAGCTCATAATGTGTACGAAGTTTCCAGCATCAGTCCCGAGCAAGAACTCCCTTTCATGCTAACAGATATTTCGTTGCAGCAGCATACCAAGGATTTTCAAAAACAGGATACGGAGCGCAGGGTGGCGATGACTCTGGCGGCTTCATGGCAGATGGCTCCCAGCAAGGCAGCCAGAGCGGTGGCAAGGTGTGTAGCAAGCAGACGTCTTCAGCTTCGCACGTCACTTTCGAAGACGACGGGTCGAATTGCAGCAATGACTACTGGCCGAGCTCATACTGACCAAACCGCGTGCAGGCCTACCAGGACGAATCACTACGACCCGTCACCGTGAAGCAAATCATCGAGGCCGAGGAGGGATACTCGGGTGGCGACTTCAAGATTGACGGCGCCTCGGCTCCCCAAGTCACATTCGTCGGCCAGATCCGCAGCGTCAACGCGCAGGCGACGAACATCACGCTCAAGATTGACGACGGCACCGGCCAGATCGAGGTCAAGAAGTGGATCGACGGCGACAAGCCCGAGGACCCGGACGCGTACGAGCTGGACTCGCACGTCCGCGTCTGGGGCCGCCTCAAGTCCTTCTCCAACAAGCGCCACGTCGGCGCGCACGTCATCCGCCCCGTCGCCGACTTCAACGAGGTCAATTACCACATGCTCGAGGCCACCTACGTGCACCTCTTCTTCACCCGCGGGCCCCTCGGCGGCGGTGGCGCACAGCAGAACAACGGCACCGGCGCCGGTGGCGACTCCATGTTCGTTGACGGCGGGGCGGGCTACGACGGCAGCGCCAGCCAAAACGCCAGCAAGCTGACGAGGTGCTCGCCGGGCGCCAAGAAGATGTTCAACTTTTTGAGCTCGGCGCCGGGCAGCAACGAGGGCGTGGACATCAACATCGTCACCAGCTCCACGGGCATGTCGACGCGCGACGTCCTGACGGCGGCGGACGAGCTCCTGGGTCAGGGTCTGATTTATACCACACTAAACGACGAGACGTGGGCTATTCTAGAGTATTAAGGGTTGTGGTGGGTGTAGGAGCTGCGGGTGGAAAAAACTTTGTAAAGAATACACGGTGTTTCGGATATAGGATGAATTTTGCCGTACTGGAATGACGCAATGATTTTATTTCAATTTGCCTAAAGAACTAATTGTTGATAAATGTAAGACTACGCCCTATCGTGTAGCTACGCGATGGGTGCTGTGGTGCGATCAGCAGGCTTTTCACGTCCGCAGCGAAGGCATGGTATCTAAATAGAGGCTTGCTCTCTTTTTATGTCTATTACTTTGGACAATAACCCAGCACTTTTATTAGATTTTTGAGATGCCTCTTGTGTATTCAGCAGTGATTTTATGCAAATGCTTGAATAGTCGCTGAGCGGGGCGCAGAGCTTAGCGGTGCCAATGAGGTTGAGCTGCCTCCACACCTAGCGAGGCTTGGCCAATTCGTCAGTGACGTTGGCACCAACCTCCAGCTGCGACCCTTTTGCCTTTGGACAACGCCTCACCACACGCCTCTCGCATCAACTCCGCAGCCTTGTGCCTTACGCAAGCCCGCATCAGCGTCACAGTTTCCTCTGCGCCGCGAGACAGAAGCTCCTCGCCGCCTCTTACGACACTCCTTCCCTTGCCTTCTCCCCCCCCCCCGGCGCGCGCCAGCC
>JARDXD010000618.1:0-20413 GCA_029218145.1 Aphanocladium album
CCATCATGTCCTGCTGCGTTCGGCAGCACTGCTCCAGCCGCTGCCGCAGGAACCAGAGCACGCTGTCGCGGTGCATCTCCGTCTGCTGCGCCCGCGCCTCGGCCGCCGCCTGCTCCGCCGTCTTGCTCGAGCCCATCGCCGCGCCGCCCGACGCCCACGATCCCAGCGCGCCCAGCGCGCTGCCGTACGTCTTGCGCACCACCGCCGCCGCCGTCTCCCGCCGTAGCTGCTCCGCCTCGTCCACGGCCCGGATGCTCGCGTTGAGCTCCCGGATCATCTGCTTCGCGTTGGCGTCCACCTCCTCCCGCTCCCGGTCCGTCAGCACCCGCGGCTGGCCCTGCACCGCGCGTGACTGTGTTCGTCGGGGTTGCGCCGTCGACAGGTACGCTTGTCGCACATCGCGGAGCTCCTTGTGTAGTGTCGTAATGTGGGAATTCTAAAAAACGGCGCCAGGATGGTCAGAGATGAGGAGGGAAGACGTTGAAGTGGTTTGGGAGCGCACAATTCTGTAGGCTTCTTTGAGAAAGCTGTCTGCTTTTTCGAGATCGACCCTGGCTCTTGCGGGAGCTGCGTTTCGCTGGCGCAACAGCTCGTTGAATTCGGCTGTGAGGTCGCCCGTCGGTGGTGATAAAACCTCCATTGTGTGTGATGTGCAATGCACGAGCTGAAAATGTCGTAATTCGAGCTCTGGTCGGCGAGTTGTTGAAAGATTAGACGGTCGGAATGGGCATTCATCGATGATTCGGTGGCCTGAACTTGTATCCTGGATAGCTACCACGTCAGTGGCCCGATCTGGCTTAGTCATGCGACCACCACCTCGATGTCACAGCAGAAGTTTTTGTACAACCGGTACAGGATTGGCATAAAACAAAAACAACAAGATGCCATCATTGAAAATTCTGATTGGCGCCTTCTTTTTATAAATATTGTTCTCTTTAAAGGCAGCTCACCTGGGAGTTCGTTGCGTCTGGACAAGTGGAAGATGGATCGGACAAACTGGTGTAAGTCGTCTCCGACTGCGAAATGCGTGACACTGAATATGGGTTGAAGAATGTAGAAGAATAAATACATTAAAATAAGCAAAAGTACAGGCACTAAAAGATCAAATATCAACAGGCAATATGTATTCTGTAATAAAAACTGCCCATAATTGCCGCATTCACATACAGGCCTAAAGATCGTGATGATCGAACAAAGACTAGCTGGTCACCGAATTCCATCCCATCCTTGGCACAAAATCGGTTACTCCTTCATCATGAAGAATGTCAGCGCCAAGACGGCCGGTAATCACACTGCGCTCATAGTCTCTGCCTCGAACATAGAATGGGTAGGACAAGCATGCCTCCTCATCCTGCTCTCCACGTCTATCAACATCAACCGTGGTAGTGTTCTTAGGCAGCCAAAACGCCCGCCCGCTCTCCGACCTTCGGGACTCAAAACCGGACAGGTTCCTCTCCAGAGACAGAAACCATTTACGCTGATGGATACTTCCAATCGAGTTGGTCGCACCCTTGTACGCATTGGTACGCCGCACTTCGTCGTCTTCGAGCTCTCGCAGCTCCTTCTCCAACGCCGACATCTTGGCGGCATCTTGTTCCGGAATCTGCGAATTGCTTGCAGGAACAATATCATTGTCAGAATTTTCAGACTCATCTGACGAGCTGGCGCTGGTTTCGGGCTTCTTTGCCGCGGCAGCCTTGCCTCCCCTTCGACGAGGGCGCGTTGACCGTTTGGATCGGGTCACCTTGGCCCGTCCGGCGGCGTCCTCTGTCTTGGTGAGGCGTATGTATACAACATATGGGTTGGGGAGCTTGGTGCCGTGGAGACGAATCTTGATCTTGCGTGTTTGAAAGGCGGCATGTAGGAGTGCCTGTTGTGTGGTAGGTGATGATGAGGCAACTTCTTCATCGTCGGATGGCTCAGAGTTCGGGTCGAGAGCAGGAGCATATTTACTGCGGCGAGGCAAGATGGAATATGTGCCAGTATCCCATATCATCAAAGAACCCGTATCTGGTGATGCGGTCTCTATCAAATGATTCTTTGCCAGGTTAGCATTGCGCTGGCCTTTGTACAGCTGGCGGGGGAACTCACCCATAGTGAATGAATGCGAGTCTCAGTGGCATTCCGATTCAGTCTGACGCTGTTTGGATCACCAGGCAGGCCATACATGATGGCCCAGCTCACACTGCTTGTTTCATTGATCTGCAGCCGGAGATCATAGTGAGTGCCGGCGACGGGGTGGTCGTGCTGATGAATGACAAAGTGTGCGCCATGCTTGGAGCCAGCATTCGCGTTATACAGAGCAGCATAGTCGTCGATGGAGATTCTTGGTGCGACCTGGTCCCCTGGCGGTCGAGTGACGAATTTGGCCAAGTGTTCGGAGAAATGGGCTAGGTGATCATCGACGACGGCGGCCCCGGATTCCACGGCCGCAGCAGTGGGCCTCGGCACGGGGGCGGAGGAGCTAGGGTCGGGGTTTGAGGCTGGCATGACGTCTTGAGAGACTGCGTCATCCAATGGCAAACGGTCTTGGGGATTGCAGTCAGGGACATTCAAGGTCCATTGCAGATTCTTCTTCTTGATAAAGGGATTGGAGATGAGGCGCGGGCTGCCGGGGCGTTTGCGGGGGATGGGGGTCTCCATGATGCTATCGTGGAGGCAGAAACATGATGGCAGTGGAGGGGCTGGGCGGCATTGAAACAATCGAGTGAGTTAATTGTGTGATGGATGTATAGATGCTGCGGGACGATGGTAATCAAAGGTCGCTTGGGTGTAGTTGTTGATGCGATTTACATGCGACAGTGCAAACAGGGACACGGGTGGTGCTGCCAGGTGGGTGACGGCATATCCAGCTGCTTGATAAGCAAGCGAGGAGTATTGCAGTCGAGACATGCACAATGGAAACGTCGTCCTTTTTTTTGTTCTGATAATTTCAAAAGAATTTTTACTATTATTTCTGCCTTGTCTAGTTTTGATCTTCTGCCCCATCATCCTACTTATGCAGCTTCCTGTATTCTTGTCTCTTGATCGTGTTCCGGAAGGCGAGCAATTTTTAGCGGGGACAATCATATGCTTTCGGTGATGGAATGCACTGTAAATTGATGCTTGGCCGCTAACGAACCTTTGCTGAGTAAGGCGGCTGGTGGCAGAGGTCAAGATGACAGGCAGCAAAGGGGACAAGATGGTTAAATATATCGGAGCAAATCAAATACAACTAATAATCATGACTATCCTTATAGCAATCACCATCTACTATCTACTTCAACAACCGGACTCCCTATGCAGGATATAAACTCCGTTGTTGCAGATGATGCAGGTGGCCCACAAGTCACCCAAGCCGAGCCAGCGTATTTGCCTCGGCACAGGTGAATGAGCAGCGCCAGTGATTGGGCCACTGAAGGGAAACCACCAAAGCCAAAGGCGTCCAGCGCTGTGCCACCCGCTGCCCGCCGAGGAATAGTGGTGGCCATCGTCCGCCCCCAGGTTTCTTTAGTTCTTCGGCCAGCCCAAATCTCTCTTACCAGTCGGCTGCCAATACCACAACCCATCTTCTCCATTTCCATCTTGCCGCACCTCTTTTCATCTTCTTTTCACTACATTTCCAACTTGATACCCTTTTTCTCTTCGCTTCTACTCGCCGACAACTGTTTCGTTGCGCTCGCCACTCGTAACCAGCTCTACCTGGCCGCGCTCGGCTTCTGCCTTCGGTTTCTCGGTCATCCCGGCCCCCGCCGTGCCTGCTCCCAGGCGCAACCTGCCGACGTCCATATTATCCCCCCAGCAGCAGAGGCTCGCACCCAAACGCGACTCGCCGCTCTCGCTCTCGCCCACACCGACGCTGCTCCCGCCCCAAACAGGCTCTAGCTTTCCGCGGCCTGCCTGCCTCTGTGTAATTTTATTACCATCAAGACCTCCCTCAAGTCATGGCCTCTCCGCCTAAACCCTGGGAGCGCGCTGGAGCTGGAGCTGGCGCTGCAGGTACGTAACAGCAAGCCATCGACTGCCTCAGATTTTCTGGCCCCCGTCATCATCACATGCTGACCTACTCCTCCTCCAGCCTCGTTACCTGTTCCATCAACCACAGCAGCGACGCCAACTGCGACATCGACAGCCTCTACCGCTACCGGCGCACCTCCCGTTCCCGCTCTCCCTTCGTCTCTCGCGTCGACAGTCAACCAAAACGCCTCGGCGTACAGCCGTCCGATGGGTACCATGGGAGGCATGGGCGCCTCGCCCTACGGAGGCTATGGTACTGGATACAGCAGCGCCTACTCGTCGCCCTACTCTAGCCCCTACTCCCGCTTTGGCGGCATGGGTGGCTACGGAAGCGGCATGTACGGTGGCATGGGTGGCTATGGAGGCATGGGCGGATATGGAGGCATGTACGGTGGCATGGGCGGCATGGGTGGCATGGGAATGAACGATCCCAACAGTCTCACCAACCGCTTCAACAATGGCACCTCAGCGACGTTTCAGATGCTTGAAGGCATCGTCGGAGCCTTTGGCGGCTTCGCGCAGATGCTCGAGAGCACATACATGGCCACACACTCTAGCTTCTTTGGTAGGCATCTCCCTTCATCTCATCTCATCTCACTCACAGTTCACTTGCTAACCTGTACTGTGCAGCCATGGTTGCCGTCGCCGAACAGTTCGGAAACTTGCGCGACACTCTCGGATCCATCCTCGGCATCTTTACCCTCATGCGCTGGATTCGCACGCTAATTGCCAAGATCACCGGCCGTCCTCCGCCCGCCGATGCCACCGCTCTCACGCCCGCTGCCTTTGCGCGATTCGAAGGCCGCCCCGGCCCTGATGGTGCCCCCGGCGCTGCTCCTCGCGCCAGCAAGAAGCCTCTGCTCTTCTTCCTACTCGCCGCCTTTGGCCTGCCATATCTCATGTCCAAGATGATCCGCTCCGTGGCTGCCAACGCTGAGGAGGAGGAGCGCCGCATGCAGGAGCAGGCTTTGGCTGCCCAGCAGCCCATCGACCCCTCCAAGCTTGAGTTCTGCCGCCTTCTCTTCGACTTTGCGCCTCAGAACAGCAACGGCATGGAGCTTGAGGGCAAGAAGGGTGATCTCGTAGCCGTCCTCACCAAGAATGACCCTGCCGGTCAGCCCAGCGAGTGGTGGCAGTGCCGTTCCCGCGACGGCCGCCAGGGCTACCTCCCCTCTACCTACCTCGAGGTCCTCAAGCGCCCCGGCCAGGACGTCAAGCAGATCAAGGCCGTCGCCGACAGCACCCGCGCAAATTCCATGACCAGTGCCTCGGAGGAGGGCAAAAAGGATTACGTCTCTGCCGATGGCATGCAACGGGGTCACTTTTACTCCTAACCCCTGACGTCTGGAATGGACTGGAAAGTTCTTGGATAGGTTTTGCATGATGAGGCGCTGTATTTTTCTCTCTCTTTCGTAACAAAAGAAGGATGACATGTTCGGGTAGGGCGACTGGCGTTTTGGATTCCATCTCTGGGATATTTGTACAATTTCTTTCTTCAACAAACATTGACGCCGATGACTGATGGCGCAACTCTTTTTCTATTTCTCTTGTATGCATCATTAATCAATATTTCATGAGCGATTCATGTGTATTTTGCTGTACTAGTGAAAATCCCACAAAAATAATCAAGTACACCATTTCCAACCTCATTCTCTCTTCTTCTGTGAAATCATGTACATATCAAACTCCTCGTCAATGCATATCTGTTTCTACTTTAGTACTCTCCACCCTCTTTTCGCTAAGTCACGATCTTCATGGCTTCTTAACCCTCAGCCTCGTAAGAGTTGGACTTGTGCTTGGGCATGAACTGGAATCCAGGATGGCAAGGTCCGAGGAACATTTCCCTGTATCTCTGTTAGCAACGCACTCTCTCCTCATCCCTCTCTATAGATGCACTTACGAAATCTTGATCCAATCCTTGTAGTTGGGCGACGCCATGAGCGTCTCGAGGTCGTTGCGGCCGTGGTACGCGGGCGGCCGCTCGTTGATGCTGGGCGGCAGCCTCTCGAGCAGGCCGAGCGGCACGTAGCGGTGGGCGAAGCTGAGCCACTCGAGCAGGAAGCGGCGGGTGAAGCCGAGGCCGAGCTCGTCGGAGCCCCAGGCCTCGAGGCCGTAGCGGACGAATTTCTCAATGTAGGTGAGGCGCTCCGAGGCCGACTTGTCGAGGTACTGACCCTTTTCAATCTCCTCAAAGAGCCAGGGCTTGATGAGGGCGCCGCGGCCAATCATGACGGAGTCGACGCGGGCCTCGTCAATGTGCTTGTAGTAGTCGACGTGGGAGTAGCAGTCGCCGTTGCCGAGGAAGAAGAGCCGGCCGCCGTCCTGGGTGTTGGCGAGCGTGCTCGGGTCCGGCTCGGCGGCCGTGTCCGTGAGCGCGTCGCGCTGCTCGTTGTAGCCACGGATCAGCGCGGCGCACTCGCCAATGTAGCTCCAGTCGGCGAGCTTGGTGTAGCGCTGCTCGCGGCTGCGGCCGTGCAGCGTGATGGCCGCGCATCCCGGGGCGCCGAGGCGCTCGCGGTGCTCCTTGGAGCCGAACGCGAGCCGCTCGATGACGGCTGGCGCCGTCGGGCGCGAGCTGCGCACGCCCATGCGGATCTTGGCCGTGATGGGGATCTCGCCCGACACGGCGTTCATGCCGCGAATCATGCGCTCCAGCTTGCCGTGTGCCTCGAGCAGCGCCGAACCGCCGCCCGTCTTGTACACCATGTCGATCGGGCACCCGCAGTTGAGGTCGATGAGCCGCAGGTGCGGGCAGAAGCGCGCCAGCGCGTTGGCCGCCTTGGTCGTCACCCAGTGCGCGCTGCCCGAGATTTGCGCGCCAAACCGCAGGTCCCGCGCGTTGTCGTACACGGGGATCTTGCCGTTGTACTTGGGCGGCTCGACCTCGGACTCGTGCGCCCTCATCAGCGTCCAGTCTGCCTTGACGCCCTGCAGCAGCGGCATGCCCAGCGCCATCTCCGAGTACGTCAGCTGGCACCCCATCTCGACGCAGAGACGGCGGAACGGCATGTTGCCCTGCGTCGTCAGCGGCGCCAGCGTCGGCGTCTCCGGACCAAAGTACAGGCGGCGCTTCTCGGACGGCTTGAAGGGCGGGTCAACAAACTGCGCGCGGTTGTCCTCGGCGGGAGTCGCGGCGGCAGCAGCAGCAGCAGCATCGGCGTCGCCATCCTCGTCTTTGCGGCGGTGGTGGTTCTTGTTGTTCGTCTTGGCTACGGCGTCGAGCCAGCCGATGTACTTGTCCGCCTCGCTAAAGTCGAGACGCTTGCGGTTCATGTCAATCTTGGCCGACATGGCGACAACGTTGACGACGCCAGGGCGGGAGTCTTCAGCTTCTGTGCCTTCCGAGGCGGCGATGCCGCCATCCTTCTTGACGCTCTTGTTGTCCTTGCCAGAGTTGTCGATGAGAATCAGCTCCTTGCGGCCGTCCTCGCGCTCCACCTCCTCCATGTGGCTGCGCACGAAGCGGCACTTCCAGCCCGACGGGCACCAGCCGTACTTGATGAACACGGGGCACTTGCCCTCGAAAGTCTCAATATCACCGCGGCGACCCTCGGCGAGGTACTTGCGGATATCGTGACACATGCGGCAGCGGTCGCCGAAGCGACAGTCGCGCGGGGAGAATTCGGGGTAGAAGGCACGGCTGTTGCACAGAGGCAGGGCATCGTCAAACTTGCCAAAGGAGCGTTCCGTGTTCTGACCCTTGGCCTTCTTCTTCTTGCCGCGCTTGCCGTCACCATCTCTGTCGTCACCACCCTCGCGGCCTTCCGCAGCGTCATCGTCTTGCGCCTGGGCGGCGGCCTGGGCGCGAAGCTCCGAGACGTCAACTAGATATCTAAAAGCCGCCCGATTAGCCATCAGTGGGGACAGTTTGGATTTCAATTGGAGCATACTCTTTCTTAATGGGTGCATAGCCCTTGTCTCTGTTATCTCTGGCATCTACCTTTTTGGTAGGTTGGGTTTCTTGTGTCGTAGCCTGCGTTTCGGCAGTGCCGTTTTCGCCAGCAGCAGTCTCAGTCGCGGCCGGTTCCTCCACCCTTTGTCTCTTAGCGGAGGGCTCTTCAAGTGGAGAAGCCGGGCGACCGTTGGCGGTCTTCTCAGAAGCGCCGTTTTCCTGGTTTTGTTCCGACATGGCGAGCGTTCTGCTGCACTTCTGAGTAACTAGCTTCAGCTCTCAGTGAGGCGATTGGCTAAGAAGAATGTCTGTAACACCACTGAGCAATAGGGATCGTTTGGCCGGGAACGAGTATCCAAAATAATACAGATTCTTGAGCCGTACGGAATACACAGTGTTGGGTGATGAGATGTGGATTGCAGCGACGATGTGCTGTTGTTGATGAGCCAGCCTGCAGAAACTGCTGTTGACAAAAATTTCGATGGCGGCGGGCTGGTTGCTGCCAACGCCGCTAACTAGCGCGGGCCAATAGGCTTACACAGTCGCCCTTCAGCACCGAACCTTCAGCAAAAGCTCCAAAATTCAAAGAAAACGCGAAGAATTCCCGACAGACATATAGTTTCATTGATTTCAATGTTTATGCATGGTTCTATGAAGTTCCTATACAAATTTACTTCTGTTATCCGCTCGCCACTACCATTGCTTCTCACAGCATAACTAACTAATCTACAGCGAATACGTAACGTGGAGGACGTAGTTAGCCTTCAACTTAGTTTACGGTTAATACAGTTTCATCACTCGAAGCGCGATTATATTACTTCAAATCGATAATCTGCCACTGCTGTGGTGAGCAGCTGTGCATACCAGCCACAGTTCGCGGACATGAACGACGGATATAAGCGGCCGGCTCCCCACCACCCCCGACATCGAGTGTCGCGGGGCGGTACTAAAACTGCCACGCGCCAGGCACAGCCGACGGCTCCAACACAGCATCATCGTCCAGGCGATTTCGTGGTATCCAGGCCAGAGGGGATGCAGAATACCTGAACGACCCCAATTTGCCCGCTACCATGGTAGACTCGGGCAAGCCCGCGCGCTCGTCCGCCATGAGCAGCGCCAAACACTCCCCCTCAATCGCGGCGCACCGCTCCCACAAGAGTCTTGTCAGCTCACCCAACGAGCGGACCGAGATTTACGAAGACTCGGACGACTCGGACGAAGATGACGAAGAAGAAGACGACGAGGACGACGACGAATCGGCACCAGCAGCCCACCAGGCGCTGCCCAGGAGCCACACGCCCGGCCACCTTGCCAGCAAGAGTGTCAACGACCGCAGTGCGGGCGCTGCTGCCAAGCATGCCGCCGAGCTCGCGGCCCGCCAGCGGTCGCAGTCGACGTCACAGGTGCCTCCGAGGCCGTCAACAGCCAGTGGAAGCGGCAACAAAGGCCATCCCAAACAGCACCCGCCACCGCCACCGCCAGCCAGCACGGCGCTGGACTCCCACGGCCAAGGCGACAACGACAAAGACGGGAAGCGCAGCTACGGTCGTACTACGTCGGTGCTGACATCCAAGTCGAATACAGCTTCATCGAGGAGCACGTCTGCAGCTCTCTCACAGGTCCCCAAAGGTGAACATGTGGCGTTTCCACCTCTGCAAGACCCAAAGGACGCGCCCGATATCGCGCCCGCGCCCGCGTCAGGCATGTACTGGTCGAAAGCGCCCATGTCTGGCGCAGCGCACTCTAACCTCAGAGCACACACGACGACACTGATTGGGTCGAATATATACATCTTTGGCGGCTGTGACGCGCGGACATGCTTCAACACCATGTACGTGCTGGACGCGGATGCCTTCTACTGGTCGGTGCCCCACGTTGTGGGCGAGATTCCGATGCCGCTGCGAGCTATGACATGCACGGCAGTGGGCAAGAAACTCGTCGTCTTTGGCGGCGGCGACGGCCCAACATACTACAATGACGTGTATGTGCTGGATACGGTCAATTTTCGATGGACCAAGCCGAAGATTGTTGGTGACCGTGTGCCGTCGAAACGCCGAGCACATACAGCATGTTTATACAAGAATGGCATATACGTTTTCGGTGGTGGAGACGGTGTCCGGGCGCTCAACGACATCTGGCGTCTGGATGTAAGCGACACGAGCAAGATGTCGTGGAAGGTCATCTCAGGACCGGAAAAGGCACCACAGCCGGGATTCCCCGCGAAGGACCAGCAGCGACGGCCCAAGGCGCGCGGCTATCACACGGCCAACATGGTAGGCAGCAAGCTCATCATATACGGAGGCTCAGACGGCGGCGAGTGCTTCGACGACGTCTGGGTCTACGACGTGGAGACGCATGTCTGGAAGGCCGTGCCTATCACGATCACCTTTCGGCGGCTCTCCCACACGGCCACCATTGTCGGGTCCTACCTGTTCGTCATCGGTGGCCACGACGGCAGCGAGTACTGCAATGATGTGCTGCTGCTCAACTTGGTGACCATGACTTGGGACAAGCGGCGTGTCTACGGGCAAAGCCCAACCGGGCGCGGCTACCACGGGACAGTGCTGCATGACAGTCGACTGATGGTGGTTGGCGGCTTTGACGGTAGCGACGTGTTTGGCGATGTCAATATCCTGGAGCTCGCGGTGCATGCCTACTATTCGCAGATTAGCCACTTTACAATTGAAGTGTAGCAGGGAAAACGCATGCAAGGCGTCAAAGAACATTATGTATTGCATGACTGGCGGGACAGGGCCAGATGAGGTACGAATAGCGCATGCCACGACGGCATCTGTTAGGGAATTTCAATATTCAAATGTTTTCAATTGTAGTGATTTTCATATACTATATCGTACAAAATGCTAGGCTGTGGCTAGCCAAATAAACACCAGTTTCGCCATGGCGCCCTGTTGTGTCTCTCTATGAAAGTCTAATCCATAGCCCTCCTTTCCCGCCGGATATTATATGCTTGGTTATGCCATTGTTTTCATGGGCTTGGTTTTCCGAGCAGCGATAGAGATTTTTGATTAGCCAAACGCGCGGCTTGTTTTGTTGGGAGATTTGTTGTTTTGATTCGGTGTTTGGCCTGCCGTCGGTCCGACCGTTGGTTTGTTATATTGTGCATGTGTATGCGAGGGGCTGCAGAGGACTTTTAGGCCTTATTATCGGCTTTCTCGGTCTTTTCCGTCTTCTTCTCGGTGGCGTTGTTGCTCTTTCCGGCGGCCTGGTGGGCTTTACGCTCGGCGATACGCTTTTCCTCAGCCTCGACCATGTCTGTGAGGTGTTAGCCATCGTTCATATATCTAAACCGAGTACAGAGGGGATGTGTTCTTACCCATCCAGAGATCTTGGCCCTCGTACTCCTCCTTGTGGATGCGCTTCTCAATGAGGTGCTTGTGCTCCGGATCGTTCGGGTCCAGCACCATAACGGTCTCCCAGCGGCCGCTGCCAGTCTTGGCATCCTGGACCTCAAAGGCGGCCGAGACGATGAGGACGGCCAGCGTCAGACCCTGCGCGTACACACGGGCCTGGACGAGCTTCTGCGATGTGCTCATGGGGGCACGGCCGACAATGGCGAGCGCGATGGCCATGGAGGCCAGCCAGCTGGTGAAGACGATGCTGTAGCGGTTCTCCTTGCCCCAGGCCATGAAGCGCTGGTAGGTGGTCTCGTTCTCGCGGGCGATGTCGGCTGCGCGCTTGCTCTTGTCCTGGTAGCCAAACATGGGGTCTTGCGAGCGCTGGAACATGGTCGAGTAGCGGTCGGCGTTGACGATGGCGCCAAAGGTGGCCGACGAGGTGACGAGGAACGCGCGGAAGGGCAGCGTCAGCTGGCGGAAGGCAGGGTAACGGCGCGACGCCAGCAAGACACCACCGAGACCAAGCGCCAGACCGGCAGAACCACCGATACTGCCGCCCTTGACGACTTGCTTGTAGTGAGCAGCCTCTTCCTCTTTGCTGAGAATCTTCATTTTGGGCGGTTGGTGTTTGTGTGAAGTCGCGGGTGGTCTGTCGTGTTCAATGGATCGGAAGAATGACAGTCGAGGCCAAATTATCTGAGATGCGGTTTCTCAAGGACGTATGCCTTTTCGCGAGGTGATTATGTGCGGGCGAGCAATGATGCGTTGATGAAATGCCGGAATCAGAAATGACGCTGTGTGAGCTCAACATTAGTGGGCCTGTCCAATGGCTGGTCGTGTGTCTCAAAGTTACCTGCTAAAGTGGTGTGCTGCCAGGTATAGAGTGCACAATTGAGAAATAATGATTTGCTTTGTGTTATCCGAATCTAATTGAAGAAAATAATTAATATCAAGAAAAATATCCAAGCGGCGCTCGTGTGCTCATATAAGGCGGGAATTTTCCAGCGCTTCCGAAAGAAACTCGTACGATAATCAGTACGCCGAAGCCGTCAGCCAGCCGGCCACCCGGGCGCCCCCCAAAAAAAAACATGCCGAGCCTCCCCGAGAGACCCCCGACGCACACTGGCGTCATGGTGCAAGATTCCATCGCCGTTGCGGATATTTTTCGATGCTAGTGGAAATAATTGGTAATTCTAAATACTTCGTTAGTAACAATAAGCTTTTTGATGATTTATTCGGCCGAAGCGCGAAAATGAGTCGCTTCCTGTTGCTATTGTGAATTGCACTGAAAGATGTTCACCGACTATACCCGCCCGCTTTGTAGAGACGTCGCCGGCAGTATAAATGCACACAGTCTACAATCAAAACGTCTATCAGCACTCCCGAGAGATTTTCTCATACATCATACCATAAAACAGCTGGTTACGCACGGTGTCAATGGCGCCACCAATCGGAGCCTTGCGAGGTGACGCTGCCGAGATCTGTATCACGAACTCAATGATAACTGGCTCAAGGTGCTTTGGTATCATCACTATATTGCAACGTGAGTGCACGGTGTTAATTGTAACGAAATAAATGTATCAGAATTACCCGATGTTGGCCAGTGGATGATGATTTCCAATCTGGTAATAAGTCAATGATGCGCTGCTGGACTTTTTTTTTCTGGCATTCTCTATCGTGAAAAATGTTCCAACTAATTATAGATTGTTGCTTTCTTTTACGTCCCTTTCGAGTATTTGGAGGGTAATATGAAAGATATGATCTCGTACGTTATGGTCATCCGAAGGCAGAAAATACATCTCCATACCCAAACTCACAGCTGACATTGATGGAAAAAAATCAACATTCAACTCGATGCATAATAGAGCAACAAACTCCGTCATACTACATACTGAGGCGTATGTAAGTGGGCAGAGGAGTGCGACTGAATTGAGAGAGATAGGTCTGGCCAGATTAAAACAATTCAACAAGATATGTGCAGTCGAGCTGAGACTGGCAGTGTAAGGAGAAAAAAGAACACTAAATAGGAACGTTCGACGACGAACTTTTTTTTAGACTGAGTTGCATGCATTCGTAGAGCGTACAACTCGGCGCGGTGAGCCTCAAATCAAATTGTAATTCAACCTCTGTGACTGCTGCCTCTCCCTGGACTCGTCCGTACATGACTTTTGCACAGAGCGATAAGTCAACATTCATCGCTCAACTTTTCGTCAAACGCAGAGTTGGCGGACTTTCTTTAATAGCTGCGGCTCAGGCTCTAAATCTGGCAGTTGGTTATTCATAACTAGGCTTGACTATATATAGCCTTGCTCACACTGAGCGGGACGGTCACCCGAGAGGCTGATTTAACTAAATTGGGAATGATGATGTCCCAGAAACGATGCATCTAGTCAAAAGAAATACATGTTAATACCGATTTGGGGCTATCGGTAGCCGGTATCGCTTAATGTGGGCAGCGTTTACAAACGAACAGGTGACCAGACAGATGTCAGTAGTGGCGATCGGCCGAGACGACGAGTTGAGATGCGCGAGTGGGTTATTTTTATTTTTACTTTTTTCCTCTTCCATTGTAATTCATGATGAATATTCAAGACAAATGCTCAATCAAGTGGGACGTCAATGCAAGAACCAACACGAAGCGCGAGCACTGGCAGTATCTCGGTCGCCAGGTTACCTGTTCCTGCTGCTGGACTACCCTACACGTCTCGTGAGCCTCGTCTCTTCCAGGTTTTTTTCTCCCTGGATTAGCAGACAATGATGCATGACTTTCATTTCCTCCGCAGGTACGAGAGAGTTGGCCCGCCAGCTCCAGCAATATGTCATTCCGTACGGGGCGCGCGAACACCTTTGAGTTCTAGATGACTCCTGCAAAGCCTTGGCATCCGAGGGCGGCCATACGTCACGGCAAACTCCCAGACGCCACAACAGAGCAGCCCTATGCGACCACTTCCATGCTCTTATGCGCTCTGCATTCCCAAATAGGATCCGGGCTCCGAGGGATCAAGTCTCGTGAACACTGGTCGCAGCGTCAGGTGGTCGGTTCGGTCGTACAGCTGCATCCCGGCTTCGCGGCACCAGGCAGCTCTGCCGATTGGGTCTGATCGCGGCCTTTCTGACGCTCTTCTACGGTAACGAATACAAAGAAGAAAGAAAAGGTAGAGATCAGAACATGCATCCATGCAGGACGTCCAATCATGGCCCAATAATACCTGCTTGCCTGCCTGCGCCGTTGAAAGCTAATAATAGAGGGCAGACGGCCCAATAAAGCCCACTCTGTAGGGTGGCGCCGGGGTCTTCAGAAGCCGCCCGTTGCCAAGTTTCCACAAGTCTCTCGTGCACAAATCGTTCCTGTACCAGCGCAATTTCGCCGTGTCTTAGTTGACAGGACCAAAAAAAAAGGTCAGCCTCCAAGAAGAGACACAGCATCTGATTCTGTGTTCCGCGGTCGCCCATCGAGAGCCTCGGCAGATGTGGGTAGTGCGGGAACCCGTCGCTGGTGGGCAGCGCAGCCCGGTGACACCGAACCAGCAGCCAGTACACCTGAGGCTCTGCTGTAACTAGCGTCGCGCCAATGGGCTGTGTCTTTTTTGACTGCCTCCTGGCTTGATTCACGTCCCGTGTGTTTGGGTTTCGGGGCCTTGGCTTATTGTGTGTGTGCTTTGTGTGCTCCCCTCGGGGTGCGAGTCGGTCGCGGAATAAGATTGGGAAGAGGTAGGAATACGGAGAACAACGTTGATGAGCAGGCTAGGCCCGCGGAAAGCAAGGCGGCGTTTTAGCCACCATCACCTCCTGCACGACGAGTTGCGAAGCGGAATCATGGGATCTTCGGCAGAACTGCGCAGAAATGCGCCCGCAAAAAGCCCATCCTCTGGTCTGTACTGTTGATAGTTGGTCGATGCAACAATCGAAAGCGGGCGACATGAACGATGTAATAAGTTGAGCATCGGCTTTTGGGATACATCACTATCGCGCGCGCGGGCAATTGCCGTTGTTTCCTGTCTGGTGTCATGCCACAGCAATACCTGGGACTTGGGACCAGCGCCAAGCATCTGCCCACTGCAACAGAAATAGGGCCGATCTGTCGAGATGCATACACAGCACCATGCTGGTTCTTTGCGAGGTCGTTTAAGTTTCATCTGGGTCAAACTAGATTGCTTTTTCGCGACCCAGGACTGAGTCCACAGCTTGATTCAGGCGGGGTCGCAGCAGCAGTTGCAACGCAGCGTCGGAACAAGCAAGTTGTTTTCAGCGGGTGAATACATTTCAAACACCGTATAATTGCTGGCAGTTTTGTGCCTGCGATACTTCCTTGCTGGCTTTTGCCGATCCCATACGAAATAGGCTTCAGCTGAGCCGAATACTGGGCCAGAGTATCATTAATACCGTAAGTAATACCTTTTCTGTGGCTCACGCGGAAGACCTATCTCTTTTGAAATGTGGCGGGACGGATGGAGTTGCCATTGTGTCTAACAAGAATGAATATCCACCAGTCCGCGCACTTTCGCCTTGGATTCTTGCCTGGCAATATCCACACAGCTCCATCGTCAGGGTCTTGGGCGGTCGCGGACCACTTTAACATAACAAGAGCCAGCAGGTGGCTCTTGAGAGACAACTCGAGGTCGAGCGTTCTTGGTCCAAGCGCCGGACCATCTCTGCCTCGAGCCTGGAAGGCTTTTGGAACGGCTCCATTCGTTCCATGCAGGTTCCTGGTGGGCTTTAGCGGCAGCTAGGGTCATCGAGACGCTAACATATTGACCGGACTTTTGGCTGCGGCCTGTTAAAAATAATTTGCGGAATAGAGCTAACCTGCGTTACTCGCGTAGCGCTTCTTGCTTGTGCAGAAACTTTTGATGCTTGCAGTTCTGTCTTTGCAAAATTTGTCTCTTGTGATTCGGCCGGTTTGTTGTGGTAGGATATCCCTGGGCATGTCGCGGTAAGTGCAGGGTCTTGAACGTCAAACTACGTCATTTACCGCAGCGGTCGTGGCATATGGCTGCTGATGCGAAGCGGTAGAATGCATGGGTACAAATGCATGGGCGCCTACAGGATTAGGATCGTGGCCGCTCACAGCTAACTGCGGAGACTTGAGAAAGAGTGCACAGCGCTTGCCATCGTCTTCTGTGAGGTTGATCGACGAGACAGAGTGGTGGCTTTGAGACTATTTGATGGCGGCTGACGAAAGCCCCTCTCCCGGTACATGCCGTAGCAAATAGGGTGTTTCGTGAATTTAAAAAGCATACAAACTAGACCTTTTTGCGCATACGATGTAGCGACAGCCGAGTTGTTCGCCGCCGCCATGCATTGTCTTTTCTGTTTTACTCTGATCCGAATTGTGCTGGTCGCACTCAGCACCCCTTTGCGACAGCTTCGATGAAAGCTGCTGCTGACCAGTGTATGACTCAAGATGGCCTGTGGCCAAGATAGCACCACCGCAGCCCATCCACATTAAAAACAGGGCCCCCCATGTGGCAGCGAGGATGGGAGCGAAACGAAAGCGAATGCGCACTGGGTCTCTCAAGGGCTTCGGACGTGTTACAGCCTGTGGCGAGCCTGTCACGATCGGCGTTCCCAGGAGTTGCATGTAGCTGGAGCGCAGACCCTTTGAACAGGAATAAGCAATCTAGGTTCCTGCGCCGAATAGAGTAATTTGGCAAAAGACGCCGCACAGTAAGATTTGCTCTGCGCCGTAAAAGCTTAGATTGGGTTTGGCGCTGACAGGCTGCTGTGGCTAGTCTGAAAGACCCGGCAGGCATTCCGCGGCCGTAGGTTGATGAGCAATAACTCTCGTCTACTCGTCATGTATCATTAGTCCGGGCGCAGTTGCGTACGTAACTTTACATTGCGCCTGTCCAAAGTGTCCATATCCATGGCCAATGCCAAAGACATTGCGCCAATACGTGTCATTACAATGCTTCAACTGGTCAGTGGCACAGAAAGGCGACCAGGCCGTGAGCTGATTTGCCAGTTGGCGGCGGCATCAGGCCACAGCGGGTCGCCAGTCAATGCCTTTCTAAGCCAGAGACAGTGGCTGCAGCCAGTAAAGCACCCTTGTCAGATAGTGGAAGGGACAGAGAGCTAGAAGTGTCCAGGTTGTCTTGCAGCAGCCACACAGCCACCTGCAGCAGGCTGCAGAGGGTCGCGCGGGAGGCTGCCGCAAGTGTACAGAGTATACGCGGTATATGGCTCTCCGTGCATAGTGGAAGCGATTAAGTATCAACGGGCCAAGCTGCAGTGACGAGGCGGAGCACTCTGTTGTAAAGTGGGCACGATGCGTCTGTCAGACTGCTCGGTAGAGTGCTCTTTGAAGCGAAGATGAGCATTAATAACATTGTGTGCAACAGACCGCTATTTCCAACCTGGAATTGGAGGGGCGAGGAGAACAAAGCACCCATCAACCCATCATGTGAGAAGACTTCTCGCGAAACCTCTTATTTAGGACTGCCATGATGCCTGGGTTTCTCATTGCACCCTACGGCCGTTCATGAGATCCTCTGCGGCGTCCCCTTCAAAGTCGCAGGACAACCCAGGCCGCCCCCGCAACTGGAACACTGGCTTGCCTCTTGTCAGTCACTATAAAGAAAGAAGAGTTAGAGACTACCTGAACATCTTGGAATGATCTACAGTGCCGGTTCTTTGTCTCATCCGGTTAGCTTGGCCGTGTACGAGCGGCCTGCCCTGAATTCGCGAAAGAATCCAGTGCGTTAAATGGCCATGTAGATGCTGCGATTCCATGCTAGCGTTATTAGGAAGATGTGTGTGTGTGTGTGTGTGTGTGTGTGTGTTGTGTGGTTGAAGGCGTAGTTAGCGGGCATTCCAGTTATGGTGGTCAAGAGACTAGCTCGCGCCGCCGGAAACAGCAGTTCGGCAGATTGGGTTGGCCCCTCAATGCTCAGTGTGTCACAGATTCTTGGGAATCCATCTGGGCGAATGCAGACAAAATTACCGACGGAAGTTATTGAATAGCCGTTTATCTGATTCCGCGAGGCGAGATCTGGAATATTGGCCGAGAATGGAGAAAAGGGCTCATTCTTCGCGTGCCGTCAAACTGGAGAGCCCTGAGCAGTAGCCATCGCTGCATGCGGGGAGGGCAAGCGGGACGACGTCGAGTGGAAAGCCGTCACTAATCACGACATGGTGGCTATTTCTGGCTCTTCGGTAGCGTTCTTTATTCCGCGCCAGCCGGAGCATTTCCAGCTGCGGGCATCAATGTTGGCTGGTGATCTGTGACTACGCGGAGATGGGCCAGGCAACAGAAAGTTAGTAAACACGCAATCATGTCGTGGCAGCGCCAGCTGGTCTGCTAGGTTCGTGGTGGCAGCACTAGAGGCGGCGAATGGCTGGCCACTGGCTGTAGTGCGAGGACACTAGGCTTCTTAGACTCGCTAGCTTGACTCTAGCAGATTTACAACTGCATGGCGTTGCAGATACATGCCTTGCAGAGCAACGAACGACAGTATGGAAATATTTTGAGAACTTGATGGAGTTGTGTTCTGCTGGCGCTGTCTGGTGGGCGATTCGCCACTGCAGTTTCGTCATCGAATGGGCGCGTGCAGGAGCCGCAGGCGTGCCTGGAATATAGACACCTAGACAGGAAATTGTGTTAGCCAGCGGCGGCTGTAAACGTTCGTGATTCCATCATACTTACGGCCCAGGTGGCTACAAGCTGCAGGTTGGTGAGCAAGCTGTGAGTGAATGTGTGTATGTGAAGGAGGGATGGCAGCTCAAACGGGCGGCCGACGAGCAGGCAGAGGATGACGGTCCGTTTGCTGGCAGCTGCACGAAGCACGTAGATATCACAGAGAAAACGCGACACCCACCATTTGCCGCATCTGCATGTCTTTGATGTCAAAGGTTCGCGAATTTAGTAACAGTACTTGGAAAGGCTCGCCAGGAAGCACAGCCGGTGCATCATCGTCGTCGCACCAAGACCCTGCGCCGCCACTGGCTCACAAGTTCGCCTCCCGCGCCCGTCTATATCCAGGCTGCCGTGCAGAGCGAAGCGATTCAGCCTCAGAATACGCTTTCTTTGTTTGACTCACCGCCGCGACTCATCGGAAGCTCTGGCATCTGGGGAGAACCAACCACTGGGGCAGCGTTGGCGTCACACACACACCCACCCATACTCGACTTACACAGCGCGCGCCGCGACCTGCAAGCCATCACGCGTTGCTGCCTCTACGGTAGGCCAGCCATCGAAGCAAAGCGGGCCGGCATCACACCACATCAGAAGAGTCCAGAGCTATCGTGCGCATCCATAGCATCCATAGTCGTCCCAATAGGCAGAGCGGGCGCATCAACAAGGTCGCAGAGGAGCGGATAGCGTCCCCTCCCTCCGTCACACTCCTCCGGAATAATACCAGACTGGGCTGTTGAACCAGACGCCCAAACCAAGCCCAACAAGAAGCTTGGCTGGTCTGGCGCACAGCATCAAAAGCCGCCAGCCGTGTCGTCTCGCTATTTCTACATTCTACAGGGATTCCCGTTGGGGGTGACTGGGCCAACTGCTTCCTGGCACACTCCACCCAGACCGTATTTCTTACCGTTGTCCCCCCGTTCCAACATGGTCTGGGGCAGCTCTCTCTCACTACTCTATATTACAATCAGCAACAACGAGCCACGGCTGGAGCGCGGTAGCGAAAACCGTCGACTGTTACGTGATTGAGAGAAGGGGGTAGTGTGCCGCGCCGACTGGGCAACTATCCGGAGCGAAAAGCGACAGCAAACGAAAAGCACATTGACACGCCAGCCTGAGTAACGATATACATCGAGCAGCATCGAGCACCCATCGAAGGTGTCTCCACGAGCGCGCGCAGGCAGCTGAACGAGCGACTGAGCGAGCAATGCAGAGCGCCCTAAAGTGGTTCGGGGGCGCTGGCGACCCAGCGCCGCAGCAGCACGAGGCGTCGGGGAGCAGACCAGCAGCAGCTGGGACTCCGCCAGTGCCGTCTTCAACCCAGGGTGGCACCATTAATAACTTACACATCAGGTCGGGAGAGCGAGACGGGCAAGACGTGGACTCTGGAGGAGACAGTCACAGGGAGGTCCACAAGGAGATGGCCGCCAAACCCGGTCGCGGCAATAGCGTCGGCGCCCGCGACCAGGACCAGGTAACTGGAACCAGCACATGCACGGCGAGACTTGCTGGAGGTACAGGCGGTACAAACACCAA